>CAIGRQ010081170.1:0-22279 GCA_903798375.1 Fraxinus sp. D2006-0159
AAATTCAGAATTTTTCTCTATTTTTTAACCACACATTCTCCAAAAAAATTGCCAATTAAAACAATCTTTTTCCCAAAAAATAGCCACCAAACAGGAGGTTTGGAGAGTTCGGATGCATTATCTCAAAATTTTTCTATTTTTAAAATGTAAAAATAATAATTTCAAATGTCTTTAGTTTAAATTAACAAAAAATTAAAATAAAAACATCTTGTTGCGACAACACGAGTACTCAAGCTGGTATGGCCAGGCCAACCTAAGGATGACCTAGCATAGGTTTCAAAGTTGAGCGTTGTCAATTCAACACAGCCCAATTTACACCTCTAATTTGAATTTTAAAAATTTAACATAAATCAATTAACAATTCTAAGGCCAATAGTACTATAATAATGTAGGACTTCAAAGATAATTATGTAATATTTAGAAATTTGAATGATTATTATTATTGGAAATTAGTTTCAATGAACATTGACATTCTAACTCAAAACCTCGAAAAATCGATTTTGTGATTTATTTGGTTTCACACCGATGCTAAATGATATGTTGTCATATAATTTGTGCTCGAGTTAAAAAAAGGACTTTCTCGAGTTGCTTTGTTTCTCTACGAGAACATCCTCGACTATGTTCCACAGAAAAAAACCAAACAGTGAAAAGGACCCAACTTCCACATATCCATACCATATATAGTACCGTACAAAATCCATAATCCAACTGCCAGACTCTTCTAGAATCGCCAAAAACACTATTCATATTCTCCCAAATCTTCTCTTATAAATCCATCTTCTTCCACTCCACCCTGCAGAGTTACACACAATACCCCTTGGTATCAAGAAAATTTTTCAGTTGACAAATCTCAATTCTCAATAAGCCCAAGAAATATGGCGTGTGCAACACAAGTTCACTTCCCGTTTTCTCGATCATTAAGACTCAAGACTCCTTTTTTGGGTCATAACTCGGGAACAATTTCAATCACTTCCTTCAATCCTAAAAACAAGAAGCAGAAATATTACAGGCCCTTGAGGGTGGTAAATGAGAAGGTCGTGGGAATAGACTTGGGCACCACCAATTCAGCTGTGGCGGCAATGGAGGGTGGACAGCCCACTATCATAACAAATGCCGAGGGGCAGCGAACGACTCCATCTGTGGTAGCGTATACGAAGTCGGGGGACCGGTTAGTCGGGCAAATTGCGAAAAGGCAAGCCGTGGTGAACCCGGAGAACACATTTTTTTCAGTGAAGAGATTTATTGGAAGGAAGATGAATGAGGTTGATGAGGAGTCTAAGCAGGTTTCGTACAAAGTGGTCAAGGATGAGAATGGGAATGTGAAACTTGAGTGCCCTGCTATTGGTAAGCAATTTGCTGCCGAAGAAATTTCTGCTCAGGTAATTTTCAAAATTCTCTCATGAAATTGGAATTATTTAGTGTTTTTAGATGATCACTAATTACTATGAATTACTTAGGTGATAATTGTACGTTAATAGCGTTTTCCAGCGTCAATTTTGCACTATATGAGGCACTAGAGTTAAGTCTGTGTATCGTACTACTTTTTAAAGCTTAAGCAGAGAAAGGACAAAATATCCAACATGCCATGTTTGGACCACCTAAAAGCTTAAGTTGTGAAGGAGATGACAAATTTATTATTTTAAATTATGTGATCAACACTATCAAATTAGGTTAGCACTATAGATAAAACACAAAGGAATCACAACGATGGAATTTTTCATGGTTGCATGGATGAAGTCACTTTTGGTGTTTCCTTGGTTTGTGTAGAACATAATAAGAATTTTAGATTACTTTTGAGTCAAACTGAATCATCAGAAGCTAAACTTGGATTCAGGTTTTAAGAAAGCTTGTGGACGATGCCTCAAAGTTCTTGAATGACAAGGTTACAAAAGCAGTAATTACAGTGCCAGCATACTTTAATGATTCCCAAAGAACCGCGACTAAAGATGCTGGTCGTATTGCTGGTTTGGATGTTCTCCGTATCATCAATGAACCGACAGCTGCTTCATTGGCCTATGGATTCGAGAAGAAGAATAATGAAACAATTCTAGTTTTCGACCTTGGAGGTGGTACATTTGATGTTTCAGGTACATGCCACTTTGCTCTGTGTTGTTTCCCTATTGTTATTCTTTGCGTCAGTATAATACAATGTTCCTAAGTTACTATTCGTGTATGCATTTATTTTTGTCTTTTCAGATATCTCCTTAAGTGTTGTGTTGAAAGGCTTTGAAAGCTTGCTTATTACATGTATTTAAACAGTTCCAGACTGATGAAAAAAATTGTTTAAAAATATTTCTGGATCCATGTCTAAAAGTTGATTCTTTTAGTTTTATTTTCATAAAAATAGTTTTCTTTTGGTTTTACTATTTTTTAATCTCTCTCCTTTGGTAATCTTTTAACTGGAACCTCAGATACTCGTGTTTCCCTAATTTCAAGAGTTTCACAGTTGAGTAGAAATGTGGTTCTGAGTTTATAGCGAGTTAAAAGAAATTAATCTGGTAAATGGAAGTAAATAAGTTGGAAGTTAAAATTTGTGGATTGATCGACCCTTCCAGTTTCTACAAGCTTAATACTTTCAAGAACCTACACAAGATTTTATTTAGCCGTTTCACTAACTTGTTCAGCTCTTACTTGGCAGTCCTTGAGGTAGGGGATGGAGTCTTTGAAGTGCTCTCGACCTCTGGAGACACACATTTAGGAGGTGACGACTTTGACAAGGTATGAATCTGTAATGAGAAGCAATTTCTTGTAGGAGTATTTCTTTTGATGGTGATGATGATGATAATTACGTTCTTGTGCAATAGAGAATTGTTGATTGGCTTGCTGATAACTTTAAGAAAGGCGAAGGTATAGATCTTCTTAAAGATAAACAGGCACTTCAACGCCTTACAGAAAGCGCAGAGAAAGCAAAGATAGAATTATCCTCTTTGACCCAAACTAACATAAGGTATGTTGTTCTTCATACACGACAATCTTAGTAAATTCAGTTTGTTCCCGAGTCAATCCAGTGATATTTGTGTTGTGCAGTTTACCTTTCATCACTGCCACGGCTGATGGTCCAAAACATATCGATACGACATTAACACGGGCCAAGTTTGAAGACCTATGCTCGGATTTACTAGACAGGTTTGTCATGTTTTTGTTCATTATTTTAATATGCTTGTCTACAGAAACTCATCTTGTGTGGCATTCATATTTATAGGCTCAAAACTCCTGTTGAAAATGCTTTAAGGGATGCAAAGCTTTCGTTTAAGGATATAGATGAAGTGATACTTGTTGGTGGATCAACACGAATTCCTGCTGTTCAACAGCTTGTCAGGAAGTTGACTGGCAAAGAACCTAATGTTACGGTTAATCCAGATGAAGTAGTTGCTCTTGGAGCTGCAGTTCAGGTATGCATTTTTAATATTTTTTATTTCTCCATTCTCTAATTTGTAAGTCTGATCATGTTTTTATATGCTGTCATTCTTGTATATGCTTGTGTTTAGACTTCCGAATTAGCATGATAGCACTTAGTTGATCCGTGTTCATGAATATTGTTCTAGGCTGGTGTTTTAGCTGGAGATGTTAGCGATATTGTTCTCCTGGATGTGACTCCATTGTCGCTTGGCCTTGAAACGTTGGGTGGTGTAATGACGAAAATCATTCCCAGGAATACAACCTTACCGACTTCTAAATCAGAGGTGTTCTCTACTGCAGCAGATGGTCAAACCAGCGTTGAAATCAATGTGCTACAAGGTGAAAGAGAGTTTGTGAAAGACAATAAATCTCTTGGAAGTTTTCGCCTAGACGGAATCCCACCAGCTCCTCGTGGAGTTCCCCAGATTGAAGTCAAGTTTGATATCGACGCCAATGGTATCCTTTCTGTGACAGCTGTCGACAAGGGAACTGGCAAGAAGCAGGACATCACTATAACTGGTGCCAGCACTTTGGCCAAAGACGAGGTATGTTCCAATAAATTAATGGAAAAAACACTCCCTGCCAACCTGTTCTGTCAAAGACCATTTTCAAGGTTAAGACATGTAAGGATACGAGGTCTTTGTTAATAACCTCATTTAATTCATTTTAGGTGGAGAGGGATTATTAAACTCTGTCATGCCTGCTTAACTCATTTAGGCTAAAACTGTTTTAAAAGTTCTTGATTTTTCCCACTCTGTTGTAGATTAAGAGATATTCACAATTTTCTATACTATTTGTTGATATAGAACCGTGGAATTTTTGAGTAGCCATTTAACTTTTTATCTTTTCTTGCTTGTGAATGCATTTACAAACTATATGATCCTTCTGAATTAAAAATGTGTAGGTGGATAGAATGGTTAATGAAGCCGAGAAATATGCAAAGGAGGACAAGGAAAGGAGAGAAGCCATCGACACTAAAAACCAGGCAGAATCTGTTGTATACCAAACTGAAAAGCAGCTAAAAGAGTTGGGAGACAAGGTTCCAAGTTCAGTAAAAGATAAGGTCGAGGCTAAATTGAAAGAGCTTAAGGACGCTATTTCTAGTGGGACTACTCAAACTATCAAGGATGCCCTGGCTGCGGTGAACCAAGAAGTTATGCAGATTGGACAATCACTATACAGCCAGCCAGGAGCTTCAAGTGCTGAACCGTCCACCAAGGCATCTGGTTCAAGTGATAAATCATCTGGTGGAGACGTAGATGGAGAAGTGATTGATGCAGACTTCAGCGAAGGCAACTGAAAAATTGTAATTATACCCATGTAATATTTTACAACTTCCGATATTACGGTAATAGTTTGGCTAGTTTAGTTCATTGAGGTACCGCTTCTGTTCATGTCAGTGGATAAAATGTTTTACTTACATGTAGTTGAAGTATAAATCACATTAAGAGAGTGGAGTGTCTGTACTTCTGTATATATGCGGTAGTTTCATAAGTGATTGCTCTGTTTTATTGAGATTAAATCACAGCAAAAACCAATTCATCTAAAATCCGTAGAAGTGTATACAGGTTTTAAGAATCTGGACCTTCTTCTTCATGAATCATTTCTTAGAAGCTGATTCAGTAGCAAATTCGTCTGCTGCTGTTAAATCAAACTCGTGGTGAATTCCACAATGCCCTTACGGCAATGATCTTTACATGGACAGTGTTCTCTTCGACAAATTCATTCTCAGAATTCTTTGAAGAGGCCGGACATTTTATACTTGACTCAAGATTTCACCAATACCATGTTTTGGATGGTAGTCTGGTCAACTCTCCCGGGATTTGGAGGGAAAGCGTTGTTATTGAAGTTGAAAACAAAAATCGGAAAAATCTACAGATCAAAATCTTGGGTTTCCTTTTCGATCCATTCATTTTGGCTTTCGAAAATGAGGTAAATGGATTCATTTGAGAGGATATGGAGAAGAAAAGTAAATGAGTAGAAGACAAAATTGGAACTGGAAGAATTACAGATTAATGCACATGAAATATAAAACTGAGCGATGTTGTTGCCTTTGGAGTTGTACTATATTTTTATGTGAGAAGAGGACAAGAGAAGCAAGTAGGTCGACAGAATGTCCTTTTGACGAAGGCTTGAGATTGACATTGTTGTTCGACAATAATGTTGTCACTCAAAATGTTTATAAACAGCATGTAGGACCATTATCTGCCATAGGCACTAGGGTATTATATTGAACCATTTTTTATGGCATTGGCGATCGAAATTTATTATAACTCGTGAACTCAATTGAGTTAAACTAGAATCTCTCTTTTCTTATTTTTCAAAAAGTTAACCTTTTCCTATGGCATTGGCGATCGAAATTTATTATTACTCCCGAACTCAATTGAGTTAAACTCGAATCTCTCTTTTCTTATTCTTCTACTTCTCAAATTGTCTAGCATCAAATTTTCTAGAGAATTCCCTTGGGAAATAGTGCAAGTTACCTTTTAGGACCTTTCGTTATGCCTCAAGTGTTAATTGTCTAGAACTTTTCATCATCCCTGAAAGTGCTGGTGCGTCTTTAACATTCCGATTAACTGAAGACAACTCCGTTTCTAGACTTTTCCACACTTCGGCTATTTTTGGCTGCAATAACTTTGCCCCTTATGTTTCAAGTAGCGTTATGTGCATTTGGGCATTCCGTCTCTTAGTTTGGATGTTCTCCGTAACATCAATGAACCTACGGATGCTTAATACATGTAACAATTACTCAACAATAATCCATCAGAACTAGAGTTGCAGGTATACTATTATTTTTGCGGATATACCCAGTAATTTGAATCTCATTCCAGACGAGCCATCAATCCACAATATAAGAACAACGCAAATGAAAAACTCTCTTAAGGATATGCAAAAAGCTCCATTCTTCACATTTGCTGAGTTTGTACAGCAACATCACAGCAGAATGATAGACCTATATATATCCATTGCCAAAGAAGATAGATAATCTAAAGCTGAAAAAAAAGATCCAATCTTACAAGAGAATGACATATCCATTGCTTAATACGATAAAAAGAAAACAAACTACGACAAACTAAGCTTTATTCCCAGTAAACTTAGGTCGGCTACATGAATCCTTGTGCACCATTCTGGTCCATTCATTTTCTACAAGGAAACTTGTTCAAGTTTTCAACAGGCGTTTGGAGATCTTATAATGCGAGGTTCTGCATCAATAAGCATTTTGACAACTTCTTTCATATTCGGTCGAAGATTTGGAAGTTTGGTTGTGCATAATGCAGCAATCTCCAAGAACTTTATCATACCTCCCTTGACAAAATCAGAAACCACCTTAGGATCAAGAACTTTAACAATGTTGTCTTGGTCAATTAAATGAGTCGAAACCCAGTAAACGATATCCTTTCCTTCACCATAAACCTCCTCGATTGGCCTTCTACCTGTCACTAATTCCAACAGAACCACTCCAAAACTGTATATGTCACTCTTTTCAGTGACCTTGAAGGAATATGCCAACTCTGCAGAGAAATGTCATAGTTAAAACCAAAAAAGTAGCTTCTAAATATCAAGATCCCTAGTCATGATGGATTTGAGAGATTAACAATTTTAAATTAATGCGGAATGATTTTAATTGAAAGATCATACGTAGTGATAGTTTCAACTATCTTAAAACTAACCAGGAGCAATATATCCATGAGTTCCTGCGAAACAACTGCATTCAGATCCTCTAGGAGAAACTTCTGCAATCTTTGCAACACCAAAATCAGCAATCTTGGCTTCATAATCCTCACCTAGTAATATATTGGTTGATTTGATATCCCTATGAATAACTGGTGGGGAGCAATCATGGTGTAGGTAGGCTATTCCTTTAGCAGCACCTAATGCGATTTTGTACCTCTGGTACCAATCAAGTTCGGGTCTTCCCATCTTAATTTCTCGATGAAGGGCCTGAAACAGGTTTCCGTTTTCCATGTACTCGAACACCAAAAAATTTGAACCTCCTTTCATTAGACAAGCATATAGCTTTAAAATATTTCGATGCCTAACCTTTCCAAGAATTTCCATTTCAGCTGCGAAGAGTTTCACATTGTTTCTCTTCCATAGCTGCTTCACAGCAACTGTGCCACGACCTTTTTTCAAATCTAGTCGATAAACTTTTCCAGTGCCTCCACTGCCAATCAAATTATCCTCATCCAGGCCACTTATCTCATCCACATCAAATTCCACGTGGTGGAAGCTCTTGAGCTTCCATTTCGGACGTATTCCCTTTTCTTCTTCCGGGTGCTCTTCTGCATCAGTTCGACTTTGCTTGAAGTTCAAGTAACTCATGAGCAGTAAACCACCTAAAATAACAACCAAAGCAAGCAATATAACACAGAATAAAACTAATTTACTATTACTGAAGTCTTTGTGACTTTTCTTTCCATTGCAAAGACCTAACCCTGAGTTCATTGATCTTTTGATGGTTTCATCGACACAAAGTCCTTTGTTTCCAACAAATGCCTTGTCACCTGCCACTGTCAGAAAATCAGAAGGAACACTTCCCGATAGCTGGTTATTTGACAGATCAACTGAGGACAGCTTCAACTTATCCAATCTTTTTGGAATTGATCCTGTGAGTCTGTTTCTTGAAAGATTCATAGAGTTTAGAGTGGCCATTGTTGAGAAAGTATTGGGAATGCTACCAGTCAGAAAATTTGAAGCGAGATTTAACTCCACAAGCCGAGTACATTCTGCTAGTTCTGCCGGTATCGATCCAGTTAGTGCATTTTCTTCCAAATGCAAAGATGATATCTGTTTTAAAGCACCAAGTTCTAATGGAATTCTGCCAGAAAAGTTGTTATTATCCAAGTATAGCCGTTCCAATTGCATGAGTTTTCCAAGTTCTTTTGGGAGATCTCCTGAAAATCTGTTGTTTGACAGCACTAGCCCTTGCAAATTCAGAGAAGCCCCAATTCGCGAAGATACACTGCCAGTGAAATCATTATCACTGAAATCCATCATATTCACATTAGGAAGCTCCCACACACCATCAGGAATACTTCCAGTCAGCTGGTTCTGATTGATTCTCAACCGTTCCAAAGGAAAACATTCTGCATAAGTAGATGGGAAGCTCCCAGAAAACTTGTTTTCCAAAGCGAGCAATTTCTGTAAATTCTTGTTCTGGCACAAATATTTCGGGAATCCACCAGAAAAATTATTTTCAGATATGTCAACACTGTTTAATGGGGAAAAGCGGCCAAGATTGGGCGGGAGTTCTCCAGAAAAACTATTCTTGTATATAGAAATGGCATTGAGTTGCTGCATATCACCAAATGCTGATGGGATTTCTCCAGAGAAGTTGTTCTTGTACAAGTGAAACACCGTTAATTTCTTCAGATTGCCAATTTCTTGAGGAATTTCACCGTACATTTGGTTTGCAGATATATCAATTTCTTGTAAAAGAGTGAGCTTTCCAAGTTCTTGTGGAATTTCACCTGTCAAGTTGTTATGATAAAGCTCAATTTTCCACAAATTTTTTAGCTTGCCAATGGACTTTGGGATGTTTCCAGTAATCTTATTCATGCAAATATCCAATGTCCCCAATGCCTCCAGTTCAAAAATAGATTCCGGGATTTCCCCCCGCAAGTTTGATCCAGCCAGGTAAAGCCAGTACAAGCTTTTCAAATTACCTAGGCTATCTGGAATTTCTCCCTCGACGTAGTCATTGTCCCCAAGGCCTAATGAAACCAAACGAGTCAAATTTCCAACCCAAGCTGGGAATTCACCGGAGAAATAGTTATCCGAGAGATCAAAAGTCTCCAAGTTGATCAAATTGGACAAATCAGGAATGCTGCCATTCATATTGTTAACAGATACATTCAAAACCTTGAGATTGGTGCATTTGCTCAGTTCCTTCGGAAGAATTCCCGATATAAGGTTTGAAGGTAGAACTAAAGAAGTGAGGTTTTGAAGTACAGAAAGTGATGGGGATATTACACCAGAAAGAGACTTGTTATTAAGTGAAATATGAGTGACTAATCCAGTTTTTCCATCACATGTAATGCCATTAAATTGGCAAGGAGAATCTGAATCTTTCCATGAATCTAAGTAATTCAAAGGATCATTAAGCTGCTTTTTAAATTCAAGTAGGGCCTGACTTTCTTCTGACAAGCACATGAATGGCTGGACATGGAATAAGAAAATTAATATAAAAATAAAAAACTGAAGAAGAGGAGATTTTGGTTGGCAGGCCATTGAAAGTATTGGAAGTGGCAAAAGAGTCATTTGACAAGGGGGGTACAAAGCCAGTGAAGACCTCCATTATTGCCGCGGGTCTCCATCCTTTGGGAGCTGAAAACAAACAGTATCAGACATAAACTCAGTACCTAATAAATGGAAACAAATAACTAAAATATACTATTAATTTTACTGCTAAAAAATATAGAATAATGCTAAGAGTACATAAGCATCTACATAATGCTTCACATAATGCTGATGTGTCAATCATCCACTTGTTGATGTGAAAGTGGAAAATTTGAATTAAAAGCTGGATGACTGCCACATCAGTATTATGTGAATCATTATGTAAATGCTTATGTAGTCATAGCATTGTCCAAAAATAAATCATTATGAATATGGTACTTAATTTGTGTTTGACAAAAGCATATACTGCTTTAGCAATACCATTTTCTTGTAAATTTCCTACTTGGTTAACATATTCTCACTGTAACAAAGAATTACATTAAGTTCTAAACACCTTCATCATCTCTAAAAGTGTTGAGTTATAAGACTGATGTTAAGATGACAAATTGTATTTAGTAGGGGATTAAAATTATGAGATAAGTCTCCCTTTTAAGTTAAGCAAAGATACTTTTCACCAAAAGAACAACCCTTTTAAATCATTTAACTCGTTTGATATTATTAGTCTTAGGAAGAAAATCAAGACAAAATAAGCTACTTTTGAACAGATACACACCAGAATAGTGAATTTTACTCATTTTTATGCACTATCATTCTCTTTATAACCCAGAAAAACATACTAGTAAAAACAAATAAAACTGAAAGAAATGTTACCTGTAATTCTGATGATTGCAAAATTGTTAAGCTAATTATGAAAAAGAACTTTCCATTCTAAGCAGAATCAATGAAAAATGATACCAAGAAATCTGAGTAGAATTCTTGGGATTTGAGGAGATAATTATTTGTCTATAATGCGATTTTTAATGAGGTAAGTTTTGAGTGGGAGAAAAAGAGAAAAGACAAAGCAAGGCCAGAATGAGAGAAGATAAGAAGATGAATTATATATATTTATCTGAGATCAACTCTGTTTATGGAGGGGGAAAATGATAAAAATGGTCAAAGCAAACAGTCCGTGAAAAAAATTTCAGAACTGCCAAAAAGCTTTTACTTGACAATGATTTTTCTTTTGATTATAGTGAATGAAATGGCTGGCCTATGCGTATACGTGGGGTGCTGCACAACCAAATATATGTATAATGTATGCATACGATTTAACATTAATTGTGAACATTGTATCCATCCTCATCGCATTTCATAGACATGTCTTATCATTTATCAAGAATTGTAGGAGTGTCCGAAAAATAGTATTAGCCACTCATAATTTGTCTTATTATACCGCTAATTTTTCAAGTCGAGAGTTCATCTTAAGGGACTTCTTAGGAAGATTTATTGCTCGTCATATAGTAGGAAAAATGTAAATCGATCGATAACCCATCGTTCCATTTGATCATTAAAAACTTGAGCTTTACAAAGAAGCCACTAATATATTCATGTAAATAGTCTGCAATGCCTTTCAAGTGAAATGAATTCATTTTTTGCTCGATTTGGCGATGCACAATTTTCATACATAGATGACCGTCAAGTTTTAATAACATATATTTTTATCTTATTTAAAATTTTAAATTGTTACAAAAAATTATATACATTAATTTAAATATTATTGGAGTTCAATTTCTTTCCCAATTCAACCATTATCGCTGAGCGGTGGATGCAAAATGCAGGGGCTCCACTGCCCATTGCTTGAGGTCCACACCAATTATTGATATTGCTCAAACCAATGTGAATAACGTAAAAAAGTTGAGCTAGCTCTTTCTCACAAGAGGACACTTGTCTTGTATAAATAGTTATGTCGACTCGACTTGATTCTATTTGAAAGACGGTCAAATAAACTTTAAAAAAATTATGCGGGAACTATAAAACTCGAAATTTAATCTTTGTGGCCCACATGGATTTAGAGTATACAATTATATTTTATAACAAAAGGGAAAAATGGGAGTGGTTAGGACCGCATCATTCTATTAGTGTTATTTCTATGTAAGATTCCTCAAAAAGTGCTTAGGTTAAGACTTTAGGGTTCATAATAATGGAGGACTTCAATTCAGAATTTTGTAATTAGATTCTACGCCATCTGAACTGCATCAATTGTTTGTTCACATGCATAACAGGACTATAATTTGCTTAGGTCATGTTTGATAGAGCTCAAAAGCCGATTAAAATTGAAAATATAGTCGTTATTGGGTATCACTCGTCTAATAAAAGTTAACAATTATGGCTAGCTTTTCAATTTTAATCCGATTTTAATCTCTACCAAACACACTCTTAATCTAAAATATTTTTTTAAAAAAAAACAAAAATCTATCTATTTAATTAGGGAATTATAAACTGAAATTATACTTATTTAAGTTATATAAGTAAAATTGTGGGAATCGATATTTTTCTCTAGAATAAAGGAACTCATTCCTTTTATGTATTGTTTACGACACTCACATATATTACATATTTGAATATTTGTTTCTAATTGATGTATACAATATCCCGTATTAAAACTCAAATGGACGAGTACAAAAAAAAAAATGTAGATTAATTTATAGAGTATAAATTGACAAGGATATTAGCATAGATTCCCCATCGCAATAAGATGAAAATTCTTACATGTTTGTAGAAGAAATTAATTTAGTAAAATTTGGACAACCTTTTTAATTAATATGTCAAAATCAGTCTTATGTCGGTCTCCTAACCTATTCTCTGGTTCTATATGCTTTGTGTGAATTGAATTGACCCATTACCTATCTTCATCATTCTTTCATATGGGATTATATAATCATTAATGTTGTATTATTCTAGTTTTCCTAAATAACACAAAACGTCCCTAACTTTCAATGTCATTGTGCAAAACGTTCATACATTTTTTTTTTGACATTTTCACCTATACCTTCTACCTTTCATTGCGAAAAAAGTCATTTTCAATCATTTTTCCAATAAAATGATAATTTTACCCTCCTATTCAATCGAAACAAGAAGAAGATGAATAACCAACTGCAACTATAGTCATTGAGTTTTTAAAAAATTACAAAAAAAAAATCATAAATTCTCCACCAGCACTTTCACAACCTACAAAACTGCCACATATAGATCCACAAATAGCACCACCTTTCGGCCACCAAGCCCATCGGACTCCACCACCACCAATCACGATTCACTCTCCCATCGTCCTCCCCCACACGAATCTGAAGATTTGAGCACTTAGGACCCTCCAATTTTCGTCAAACAGATCTCTTCGTGCATCGCTCCCGTGAATAGTTTTGGACCAGAAATTGAAACGGTTGGGGGGATAATTGGTTCAATTAGATTCATATCCATTATTGTTTGGGTTTGTTGATGGTTCGGTTAATGCCAATTTAGGGATTTAGTGCTTTGGGATGCATGAATTGAAAGAGAAGACCTTGGTAAAATGGACGTCGCCACTGTCGAATGTCTAGATAATAGTAGAATGATTTGAGGCATGTTTGATTGGTGTGAAGCCCTGTATAGATTCATCGAGGTGAGGGTAACCGTCAGTGGTGGTGCGCGACCGTGGGTGGCGCCGAAAGTGGGGTTGCCGTGAAGGGTTGTATACTTCAGTTTGATATTTTAGGCTGCAAATGTGGCTGTTTTCGATAGATTTTGTGACCAATGCTATAGGAGATGATGTTGGGGAGAGTGGAGCAAGACTAGTGGTGGTGGAGTCTAGCGGGCGTGGTGGCTAGAAGGTTGTACTATGTGGATCTATAGGTGGCGGCTTGGTGGGGTTGTGAAAGTGGCGGTGGTGGATAATTTAGAATTTATCTGTAATATTTTGAGAAATTTAGGACTATGATTGCAATTAATTATTTATTATTTATTTTATTTTTTATTCTTTTTTGTTTCATTTGAATAGAAAGCTAAAATCGTCATTTTATTAAAAAAATTGATTAAAAATGAACTTTTTCACATTGAAAGTTGGAAGGTAGTTGTGAAAATGTCAAAAAAAAAAATGAAAGGTAGTGACGTTTTGTACTATTTACACCCCAATATTTAGCTCTTCTTTGGTCTTCGTTTTATAATGTTTATTTTCAATCACAAATCTTCCTAATAAAATAACTTTGAACATGAATCCACAATGTTTCCTTACCCTTTTATTGCATATTCTTCAAAATAATCAATTTTTACAAAATTAATTCTCAAGAAACCTCTACAAAATAGGAGCTTAATAAATATTTTTAATCTCATCGTGTCCTTTATTATTTAAATAAAAAAATAAATTTTATTCCCCTCTCAATATAGTGGATGAAAAGTATGCAAAAACAAATATTTGTTTTAAAATAAAATGAGTAATGCCATCGTATAGATTATAACGAAATAGGAGTGATAATCAACTTGTGCAGTCGAACTTTAGTTACATTATTCAATGAAGTTAAAATGCAAATTTATTTCCTGAATAATGTAATAGTGGTCCCACGTTAATATATAGTTGCGATCATCACCACTACAAATCAATTGTATTTTCCAAATAAGATATTTCCTCCAAGCTTACAAGCAAGTGATGGATCTCTTCTAATTTCCACCGAGAAAGTTTGTTAAGAGGTCACTTAATTGCATGTTTCTTTCGTGTTGGATACCTAACCTTCATTATAAGGAAATTATATTGAATGGATCCCACGAAATATGTGATAATAAATAAATCAAAGTTATGAATATGTGATTAAGAGCATGTTCGAGTCTCAAGAATGTCTTTTATAATAATTGATTGATGGAAAATGTGTAGTTGAAAAATCATGAAAAATTTTGATTTTACGTGTTAACATTATTTTATTGAAAAATATACGATTGAAAAAAAAATAAAAAAAATGGGGCACACCTTCATGTGTATGTCTGTAATCTCATCATAAACATTTTTTTACAGACAGTCACATAGTGGTGGGCCTCATATGAATTAAATATTGTCCAAAAAAGGGACACACCTCCATGTGTATGTCTGTAAACTTTCTGTGTGTTTTTTTTTTTTTCTGTAAGTGTAGCAACACTCGAGAAAAAATGTACTTTAAAAATAATGGTTATCAAAGCAGTCTAAAAACAAGTGGAATGTCCGTTTTTCTAATTTTCCTTCCTCGTTCCCTTTTCCCTTAAATTTTCGTCCCACTGAAGTGGCAAAGTCCCTCAAAACTCTATAAACTCTCACACTTTCGCCCCTCATTTTGCTTCTCTTCCCACCTCACTTCACTGAAACTCTCCAAAAAAAACACCTACAAAGAGCGAAAAACACCACCCACGGGGCCACGAGCACGCACAGAAAAATACAAAACGAAAGGGGAAATTTAAAAGAAAAAAAAAAAAATGCGTGTCCTTCTCCTATTTTTCCTCCTCTTCCAGCTCCACTGTTCCACCGCCGCAAGGCCACCGCGCATGACGGAGTCTGGTGCCCTACTCTCGATCAAATCCGCCATCACTGATGATCCACTGTCGGCTTTGTCCTCCTGGAACATTTCCACCAGCCATTGCACTTGGAAAGGCGTCACTTGCGACGCTTCCGGCCGCCATGTCACCGCTGTTGATATATCTAACCTGGGCCTCACCGGAACCCTCTCCTCCGACGTTGGCCACCTACGGTTCCTCCTCAACCTCAACACCGCCAATAATAGCCTCTCTGGCCCCATCCCACCTGAAATCTCCAACATTTGGAACCTCCGCTACCTTAATCTCTCCAACAATATCTTCAACCTTAGATTCCCCAAAGAGCTCTCCCGCTTGAAAAACCTGCAAGTTCTTGACGTTTACAACAATAATATGACGGATGTCATTCCAACTGAAGTGTATTTACTAACTAATCTTCGCCATTTGCATCTTGGAGGAAATTTCTTCTCGGGTCGGATCCCGCCAGAGTACGGCACATTCCCTAATCTCGAATATCTCGCAGTTTCCGGCAACGAGCTTACCGGAGAAATCCCGAAAGAGCTCGGGAACCTGACTCGGCTTAAGGAGCTCTATATTGGGTACTACAACACATTTTCTGGTGGTTTACCCAAAGAAATCGGAAATCTGTCCCAGTTAGTAAGATTTGATGCCGCCAACTGTGCACTTTCCGGCTCGATTCCGGCAGAAATTGGGAGGTTACAGAATCTGGACACACTATTTCTTCAAGTGAACGTTCTTTCGGGGCCCTTGACACCCGAAATTGGGGATTTGAAGAGCTTGAAATCAATGGATCTGTCGAACAACATGCTTTCCGGTGAATTACCACCGGCATTTGCCCAGCTGAAAAATCTGACTCTCTTAAATCTTTTCAGGAATAAGCTCACCGGGTCAATACCGGAGTTCATCGGGGAGTTACCGGAGCTGGAGGTGTTGCAGCTATGGGAAAACAACTTCACTGGAAGCATCCCTCAGAATCTAGGCACTAATGGGAATATGCAAGAAGTAGATGTTAGTTCCAACAAATTAACTGGAAATTTGCCACCCAACTTGTGTTTTGGCAATAAGCTTCAAATATTGATTACATTAGGGAACTTCCTGTTTGGTCCGATCCCGGATTCATTGGGTCAGTGCGAGTCATTGAGTCGAGTTCGAATGGGTGAGAACTATCTCAATGGGTCCATTCCAAAAGGGCTCTTGAGCTTGCCTAAGCTAACTCAGGTTGAGCTTCAAGATAATCTTTTATCTGGTACATTTCCAGTGACTGAAAAATTGTCCACGAGTCTAGGCCAAATTAGTCTATCCAACAATCATCTCACCGGACCTTTGCCCCCGAGTATAGGGAACTTTGCCGGTATTCAAAAGCTTTTGCTTGATGGCAACAAGTTTTCTGGTCAGATTCCGGCCGAAATTGGGAAATTGCAGCAGCTGTCAAAGATGGATTTCAGTCACAACAGTTTTTCAGGCCCTATTGCTCCGCAGATAAGTCAGTGTAAGGTCTTGACCTTTGTTGATCTCAGCCGGAACCAACTTTCAGGTGATATACCAACTGAGCTAACTACTATGAGGATTTTGAACTATTTGAATTTATCAAGAAATCATTTGGTTGGGAGCATTCCTGCATCAATATCTAGTATGCAAAGTTTAACTGCAGTTGATTTTTCGTATAACAATTTGTCTGGTTTGGTTCCTGGAACTGGTCAGTTTAGTTACTTCAACTACACTTCGTTTTTGGGTAATCCGGATCTTTGTGGCCCATATTTGGGACCTTGCAAGGCCAGCATTGTTAATGGAGTCCAAAGGCCGCATGAGAAGGGGACTTTCTCTCCTTCCATGAAGCTTTTGCTTGTAATTGGGTTGCTTGTTTGTTCAATTGTGTTTGCTGTGGCAGCAATTATCAAGGCCCGATCATTGAAAAAGGCTAGCGAAGCCCGAGCCTGGAAGCTTACTGCTTTCCAGCGCTTGGATTTTACTAGCGATGACGTTTTGGATTGCTTGAAGGAGGATAATATTATTGGGAAAGGAGGTGCTGGTACTGTTTACAAGGGGGTAATGTCGAATGGCGAAGAGGTTGCTGTGAAAAGGTTACCAGTGATGAGTCGTGGTTCCTCACATGATCACGGGTTCAATGCTGAGATACAGACTCTAGGGAGGATTAGGCACAGGCACATTGTTAGATTATTGGGTTTCTGTTCAAATCATGAAACAAATCTTTTGGTTTATGAATACATGCCGAACGGGAGCTTGGGAGAAATGCTTCATAGCAAGAAAGGAGGTCATTTGCATTGGGATACAAGGTACAAGATAGCTATGGAGGCTGCAAAAGGCCTTTGTTATCTTCATCATGATTGCTCACCGTTGATTGTTCATCGTGATGTTAAATCAAACAATATCTTGCTCGATTCAAGCTTTGAAGCTCATGTAGCTGATTTTGGACTAGCCAAGTTCTTGCAAGATTCAGGAACATCAGAGTGCATGTCGGCTATTGCCGGTTCTTATGGGTATATTGCTCCAGGTATGGAACTATAATTCAAGTTTTGAAATAATTAGATGTGTGTAAATCTAATTCTATATTGCTGTTTGGTGATAGTGACATGTTTGGCATTTGCATTCCTTAATCTGTCAATGATACACTGGAGTCAATAACTTTTGACTGGTAATAATGTTTAATTAGGTAGATATCTATCACTTAATAATTTCTTTGTTTTGTTGTCTTGATTGACGCGTGTTTGATCCTGTTAAACACAATAATTGTAGAAGTGGTAAATATGTTAGTTTGTAACTTTCATTCTCTTTCATAGTCATTTGCATTCATGATTCAGCTACCATTTTAGATTAGAGTCAGGTCAACACGAATATAGTCTCTCTCTGGCAATCTAACAAAAAATGAAAAAAGAAAAATAATTCCCGCCAGTTTCAACTGGGCATGGTCGAATGTAGATATCGTGGACGCGTGTTTGAACCATCAAGATCGAGCTACTCTGTTACCAATCTAGTTGGGAGTTATGATGTATTTATAAACTTTCAATGGCAAAATTCAAAGCCACTATTGCTTCCAAATGGTGGGCTACTCTTCTGAATAAATTGGCATTTGACTGAGCCTTTAACTAATGTGATTATATCTTCAATCAGTACTTAATATGGTTCCAAAAATATGTTCTTTTGTTGTTTCTGCATGTAGCAGTCTTCAACCAGTATTTAATGATCATGAAAAACTCTTCTGCAATTTACTGAATCTTCTTCACTTATTATTAATCTCTTGCACCTCGCAGAGTACGCCTACACACTCAAAGTTGATGAGAAGAGTGATGTGTACAGCTTTGGTGTAGTTCTCTTAGAACTAGTAACTGGTCGAAAACCAGTGGGGGAGTTTGGCGATGGTGTCGACATAGTGCAATGGGTAAGGAAAATGACGGACGGGAACAAGGAAGGGGTGCTCAAAATCCTCGACCCGAGACTCCCTACAGTTCCCCTTCACGAGGTGATGCATGTATTCTACGTTGCAATGCTGTGTGTCGAAGAACAGGCTGTTGAACGCCCCACCATGCGTGAAGTTGTACAAATACTCTCTGAGCTTCCTAAACCGCCAAGCAACAAACCGGAAATCTCAGCCACCACTGTGTCCCCTCCAACACCGGTATCGACTTTAGAGTCACCAAAGGACACAAAAGACCATCAGCCTCAGACTCAACCACCCCAATCACCACCACCAGATCTTCTTAGCATTTAAGGGTTACCCTATGGAATTGAGAGTGTTTGTCTTATCCTTCTAGCTTTGGCATTTGGTGTTAATTTTTTCTTTTTGGGGGGGTGTAATTTGCTTTCAAAGTTTTTGTAAGGTAGATTTTGGGGGGTGGTCTTTCTATTATTGTACAAATTATCTTCACAATTTGCTGGTGCCTCTTAATATTTTATTGTATGCACTTTTTTTTTTTTGAGTAGTGGGGTTTGGTCTATGGATAAATGTGTTTTAACTAAGTATAAAGATAACAAAAATAAACAAATTGACCTGGAAAAGTGGACTGTCTATGGATTGCTGTGCAGTGGCTTTCAATTACCTAGACAGTGGGGTTCTCACTTTATTTATTTAAAGCTTGAAAACTCCATTACTTTCTGTCGTTTTCAATATGAGAAACACGGTGCATGTAATGTTCGGCTAACCTTCAAAACATTACTGTTTGGCCCATATTAAATTAAAATTCATTTTTCTCTCTCTCTCTCTTTTTTTTTTTTTCAATTACATATTCTTCAATAAAATAATATTAAACATAAATTTAAATTTTTTTTTTAATAATACATTTTACCTAAAAACTACCAATTTTCTCATTATAATTTACAAAAATGGAACCCAAACATAGGCTTATACATGTAAATTTTAACCCTTTTTTCTTTTTTTTGTAGATTAAAGTTCAAAATAAGCAAGTTTCTTATTTTGTAAACTGTAAGGACTTAGAATCGTATTATATGTGCCATGTGCAAAGCCTAATATGGTTCATTAGAGATGGAGAGAGACTAAGAGTATGTTTGGTTTGGTTTAAAAGTAAAGAAAAAAAAACCTCAAAAGTGACTTCTTTTTGGGCTTTCTTGAGCACTATCACTAGCTGCCAAAAAAAGCTGGCTTCTTTTGCAAAAGAAGGAAAATCAATGTCCCAATTGCTTTCAAAATAAGTGGGTATTATACTTGCATAAAAAAATGTATACTTCACCGAACACGTGAAAATAAAAAGTTACTAAAAGTAACTTTTACATATATTTAGTCCATGTTTAATGACCTTTAGATTAACTTAATTTATTTATGATACCCCATTTTCAATCGAGAGATGCTACACTTACAGACAAAAAAACATACAAAAAGATTACACACACATAGGGGTGGGCCCCATGTGAGTGTCTGTAAACATTCTGTAAAAAAAATTCTGTACACATCATTTTTCTTTTCAATCACATTCAACCGATAAAATATTCTATACATAAATTCAAATTTTTTTCCTACAACACATCATCCAGAAAAAACTATTCAAAATATAGTTTTTTTACATTTTAATGCCGTCAAACAGGGGCTTAAGTTTCACCCAAACATGTTAGAAGCACGAGTCAACGAGACATAGTTTGCCTCGAAGAGAAGTAAAAGACTCACCCCTCATTTAAGAAGCTTTCATTAATGAATCTTCGAGTGGACATTGAGCTTGACCTCAGGCCAAGGCTAACAATTAATATGTTTTTGATTTGTACCTTTTTCTTGGAGGCAAATAAAATCCATTAAATGCTTCGATCCTTTTTTTTTTTTTTGGTTGGTCTATTTTTTAGCCATTTGCTAGGCACGTGATCACTAGCTAGGCAAAACTTTTTGGTTTTTTGGTGGGGATTTGAATCTTTAATTGGAGATTTTGTTTCCCATGAAAATTTGAACTTATCATCCCATGATCTATGTTAAACTGTCTCGTTTAAAAGTTTAGTCCATTTTAAATTAAATATATACATTCAATAAAATCTTATATTTAACACATACATGCAGATTGGATTCATGTTTTTAATTAATAGTGTGATCGCAAGCACCATTTCCGTAAAATCATAATTACAATCAAATTATTTATTTACAATTCGGAACAAGTATATTAATTCAAAAGAATCTAAGCTAAGTATCAATAATTGACTAGGTCTAAAATGGTTCTTGATTTTTGAATCGGAACTATGTGTACTAGACTCTGAAACCAAATTTATCAATTTTTAAATTTTTTTTTTAACAATTTATTCATCCTTTCCCAATGACAAGAAGTAGCAATTTTGCAAGCACTATTTAATAAGTACACTTTTTAATCATATTGATTCATTTAAATAATTGCATTATATGACTCTCGTTCGTATCTACTTCTAAATGCACTTTATGCACTGTCCCACAAACCCTTCTTGAGGTGCCTCACGTAGAACCATAGATGGAATTGGATGCTATACGATGATGTATCTGCATTAGATCAATAAAGTGTTGAAATATGTATTTGGTGACATATTTTATTTATTTTATTTCTGTTATATATTGAAAAGATAATTTGTATTATCAACTGAGGCTACTCAACTTCTATTTAGTGCATTTCAGCCACTTCGCTCAAGTCTTTATAATTATAGCGGACTTGCTAACACACTCAACGAGCCATTCGTCACATATTAGAAGGTAGAGAGATGCAATCTACATTAATATAATTTGTTGAGGATACTCAAATTTATATTTAATAAGGTATTTTAATAATTGCGTAATAGAAAAAGGCAAATATATTAACTTTATATTAAGCTTCGGCCTTCCATTTGTTGTAAACAATTTATAAAGAGATAGGAATTAATGGTGAATAAATAAAAAGTATTTGTGTATTATTTAACTTCTGTTTGATAGAAATTACAATCTACATTTTAATTTAAGTCCAAAGAAATAATTAATTTTAATCACATATTTTATAGATCTCACAGCTTTTTAATCACATATTTCATCATTTTTTATCAAAATTTGTTAAAAATAAAGTTTGACAATTTATAAATTTTTGGAAAAAGTTAATTTAATTTCATATAATTTGTAAAAAATATTTATAATTACAACTATTGGTCCTGAATCAGGTGAAGCAGGCCTACGTAGTCAGTGTAGATAGTACTCATGTTTTGGTCATGCAATAGTGTAAAGGTGTAAAATGATTGGTCGGAAATGTATTGTGATTTGACAGGACAAAATCTGAGATGACTTGGCGTGCTTTCAATCGTTGGATCAATGCATTTGGAAGTATTTATACTTGAAACAACAATTGATTTGATTGATTTGATTGATGGGATTTGGTACGTTGATTATCCCTGGAGTAAAAATTCTGAAAGTGCTCTGTGAGGATTTTGGAAACTAGCTGTTCAAATGTAAGTTGTTCCCTTGGCTCATGCAATTAATGGAATGAAAATTAAATATTTGGTTTGTTTTTTCTCCGTAATTCTTTATACACTAATAATGTTTATATGTTGGATTTCTTTTTCCTTTTTTTAAGAGCATGTTTGGTACGACTTAAAATTCAATTAAAATTGAAAATATGATCGTTATTGGGCCCTACCCGTCTAATAAAAGTCAATAATAACGACTATATTTTCAATTTTAATCTGATTTTAATCTCTACCACACACCCTTTAAATAAATATTTATCAAAATTTCCTC
>CAIGRQ010081229.1:0-15070 GCA_903798375.1 Fraxinus sp. D2006-0159
TGCCATTCTCGCCTGTTTATCAACAAAATTCTCAACCAGAGCTGAATTCCAATCTAGAGCGAACTCAAAGAAAATTGTTCCCGCTAAAATAATAAACAGTCCAGAAATAGACCTAAATGACATTATACTTGTACTCCGATTAATTCCTAAGCAAAAAAATTGAAAAATGTCAGATTCTAATTTCTATCCATCCGTAATCTGAACGACCGAATTATCCTAATTAATACATTTCATTCAACGCATCCCTACACTAACTGAAAAATAATAATTTTAAAATCTAACAAGACCCTAATGTAACGAAATCTTACCATCAGAGCTGAAATCCATAATAAGACAAACATCAAGATTAGGGGTTCGGGTAGAGTAGATAAAGAACGGACCTCTTTGGAGTGGTGAAGGCACTCAAAATAGTCTTCACGGAGCAAGGCACAGTACTTAGGCTCCCGGCAACGGGACATGCACTCGCTGAAATCCATCCAAAATTCGTAGCACCTCCCTCTGTTCCCCGTTATACCCCATCCTGATGCCATTTTTCGCCGGCGATCTCTCGACGGTGGATTTTTCTCAAACCTTCTGTCTGCTCACTGGAATTTCTGTTTAATGTGGTGCAAGTGAACACAAGTTCGGTTCTGACTTCTGAGCCGNCATCCAAAATTCGTAGCACCTCCCTCTGTTCCCCGTTATACCCCATCCTGATGCCATTTTTCGCCGGCGATCTCTCGACGGTGGATTTTTCTCAAACCTTCTGTCTGCTCACTGGAATTTCTGTTTAATGTGGTGCAAGTGAACACAAGTTCGGTTCTGACTTCTGAGCCGATTCAAGGGTTGTTTAGGTATTTTAGGTTTTGCGAAGGTAATTATTGTCCAGGTACGACTGATTTTTTATCAATATAACTACCCTTGTTATTTTCAAATAGGGCTATATTCGCGCTACATTTCTTATAAATAGACTACATTTTAATCATATTGAAAATTATTAATCTTTATTTATGATCACCCTTATATCTTAACCTTTTTCTTTATCAAATTTTTAAATTTAATATTTTATTAATAAAAAAATTAATCTTTATTTATGATCACCCTTATATCTTAACTTTTTTTCTTTATCACATTTTTAACTTTAATATTTTATTAATAAAAAAATATTGTCTTTAATTATGATTTTCATTCAAAAATATATTTAATGTACTTTAAAATTAAAGTCAAATATTTAAAGATTATTCTATTTGTACATAATTTTTTACATAAAATTTTATCGAATCAACAAGTGGCGTCCTCTATTGGAGGGTGCCGTGGGTCCAGGAGCCCCCAATTGGGGATTGCCACTTGTCGATTCGGTAAAACTTTATGTAGAAAATTAGGTAAGTGTAGCATGGTCCAATATTTAATTGTATTTTTTCATTATTGTTTTGCTTATTTAAAAATACAATGGGTAAATGAGTAATTTTACTCTATCTTAAAATAAAATTTTCTAGAGAAACCACGATCGGGATCAATTTATGTTAATTTGAAAGTAAGAATGCAATGAAAAAAGTTTTGGTACATAAATTTGATAATGTGTAAAGATTATGAACCTTCCGTGCAATTAAAATGTAGTTGATTATCAAAAAGTGTTGTGTGAATATATCTGGCTTGGTCATATTCATACAGCAACATTTTTTTTTCTTTTAATAAATGCACCATATTTTAATTAATATAATTATTAGAATATCTCCAGGTGACTGTTTAAATATAAAATGTCATATATTTTAAAGAGTCAATTTTTTAAATTATACTATAAAAGACTTTTAAAATTAATATTTTAATTTTGAGAACGAGTTTGGCTATCCAAGTGTTAAACTCGCTCTTTATAATTAAATGTATGGATGTCAGACGAGTTGAGCTAGCTCGTTAGTCGAAACTTGAACCTCGGGCTCGATTCGAGTAAAAATGGCTCAAAATATTTTTGGGCCAAGCCGAACTTTTGCTCAACCAAAAAATCTAGACTCAACCCGTTTTCTTTTCGGGCCTAGTCGAACCAACTTGCTCTTTATTTTCCTTATTTTATTTTTTTAATATAGCTGCCTTTCAAGGAAACTGTATGTGATGCCTTAACAAGGCAGCTAAACAATGCAGCAGTAGCTGCCTTGTACAACTAAATATTTTTTTTTTATTTAAAGTTGTACAAGTTTTATTTGTTTATTTTTTGTTCGATTCGTTATAAGTCGAAAATAGCTCGTGACAGGGTTGGCTGGGGCTCGAGTCGACGCTCTAAAATGGGGTTTAGCCCGAGCTGAGTCGGCTCGGGTTTTTCCTAGGTCGAGCCACGGGCCGCCGAGCTGACGAGTCAAATTGACACCCCTAATTAAATGTATTCAAATTATTTCAATTTTTAATGGAGAAAAATATTATAATAATTTGAAGGGAAACTAGTGAAAATAATAAATATTTCTTAAGAGTAGTAAAAATAATTGTTAAATATAAAGAGGCCATTGAAGTTCTTAAAATTTTTATTCTATAAATTTATAAATTCTTTTAAATTGCAAAATATGCTCTTTAAAAATATAGTTTCTTAGAGATGCTTTTAATTTTTATTAATCATTATACTTATACTCTCAACATTTTTCGTCATCTCATTATTATTTTTAATATTTTATTGATCGAAAAATATTGTTCTTAATCTTGGTTTTTATCAAAAAATATTGTTAACGCGTTGTAAAATGAGAGTTAATTATTTAAACGTATTTGTGTATTATTATTCATCTTGCTTATTTAAAAATATAATGGGCAAAGGTTATCTTAGGCCGGGGTTTGGCTCTCGAGGTTCAACGCCTCAAAGGCCGCCTTCCCCTAGCTATTAGCGTCTTTGTCGTGTCGAATGGGGGATAAGCATTTTCACTGCGTGACACCGATCAAACTCCTAGCTGCAAACAACGTTCTAAAATGTTGTAATTCAAGGAAAGAGTTGATTGGAAGATGAAAATAAAATATGAAGATGTATAATAGGTGAAGACATAGACTCAGAGATCTCCGGAGTGCGTAAGCATGTTGAGATAGACCTTTATCATTCTATTAAATATCAACAATTCCTATGTTCTATAAGTCGTCAAATACACTACATTTGCTATTCTACGAAGTCAACAATGATATGTAAAATTTCCGCAATAAAGACATTAATCACCATCACTCTTCACGATAATCATAAAGATGATGGAAATTGTGCTTGTGCTCTCGTTAATAAAGGGTCGTAGTTTTTTTTCATCCCTAACCAGAGGTCGAGAAGGTGATGATAGAGGATTAGAGTTAGGACGACGTTGCATGAAAATTGTCTACTAGGTTAACTGTATAACAACATCGAAAGATTGGAAACCATAGAGAGGGATGGAGTAACACTTTTTTTTTTCTTTTCATTATAAATGTGAAGAAATAGTATAATACTATTTGTTTTAATTGAAATAATTGTTTAGGAATGGGGTGTGGGGAGATAATTTAATCAATGGTTACTGAACTTTGCTACATGTTATTACTGGTTTATCGATTTTTAAAAAGTTAACTGTTGCTCATTGAATTTTGCTATAGGTACTACTTGCTCACTGAAATATAAAAGGTTACTTGTTTCTCATTTAAATTTGAACAAAGTTGCTCGTTGCTCATTGAATTTTGCTATATGTAACATTGATGGCAATTATACGAGAGATTGACGCGTAATTTTATTTAATTCTTGGTGAGCAACGAATAATCTTTTCAATTTTGGTGAGCAAATGGTAACTTATAGTAAAGTTAAGTGAGCAAAGAGTAACTTTTTAAAAATCCATGAATAAATAGTAACTTATATGAAAGTTTGGTGAGCATTTATTGAATTAACTCGTGGGCCATTATCACCTATTTTTGGCTGAAATCTGAGGGTCATTGTCGTAGGTGAATCTAATATCTTCGAGTTCTTCATCAAAATTCAGAAATTCCCTAATTAGCAATTAGTACTCCAATCAATGGATAGAATCATGAATATTAGCAAATATGTGTGCGATGATGCAATATCATATGGATCCTTGGAATCACGGCACCCAATAGAATCTTGCGCATTCCAGTTGCAGAACTGGAGACCCTTTCAGCTTCCAACCGGCAAAACCCTAGAATCTGATTCTGTTAAACCCTACTGCGGTACCGGTTATAATGGGCCGCAAGGCAAACGACCCTGCCGCTCCGACCGAACTACGTCGTTTTCCATTGGTGCCATCCTTGACATGTCGAAGCTCAGCCTTTTTGATGACGATAGGCCACTTACGGTCGCTCATAAGCGGTGGTTTGCTCGGAAGCGTCGCCGTAGGGGGTCGAGGTCTCTGTCTGGGAGAAGCAGCGATCGGAGCGGGACTCGCCGGCGGTGCTGCTCGGTGGGGACATCGAGGGCTTATGGAACTGCTTCGGATTATCCTATGGTGGCGGGAGGGACGGATTCGAGTGGAGAGCTGTTTGTGAACGGTGGAGGGGATGCGAATTGGGCATCTGATGTGAGTGAGGCAGCAAGGAATCCGAGGAGAGAAAGGGAGAGCAATGGGAGTGGCGAGAGGGAGAATCTGAGTAGTGGGTGTGGCCAATTAGGTCAGTCTGATAGCCAGGGGAACGAGTCTGGATACGGGAGTGAGCCAGGGTATCGGGGTGATGTGGAGCTTGGATATGGCGACGAAGTTGATGAGGAAGAGGATGATTCGAGGGTCTTGTTTTGGGGTGAAGAATTTGGAGGTATCTTCTACTGTGTAACTTGTACTTATTCAGGAATTTGGGCTTTTCATCACTTGAGATTTTTGTGTTAAATTGCCTTAAGTCTGTTGAGTCATATCTGTTCATTGAATCTTCTAAGATCATTAGCATCCAAATTTTATAAATAATGCAGTTAAAGGGGAAAAAAGTTGAAGTAGGATATTTGCCTGTGTGAACTATGCTTTATGCAAAGTTGATATCCGTAAGAGGAGTTAAAGATTTTATCTGTAGAATTCGCTAGTTTTGACGTTATTTCGAAGCTAATACAAGAAGAGAAGTTTGTGGTGGGGGATTACAAATTAAGGAGAATAAGTGAAATTGCAGTTAACTGTTTTTTCCAGAGTTGTCTTGGGGAATATAGCTTTCTTCTAAATAGAGAATAGCAGTGTAGTTAAGCATGAATAGTTGGGTCATTGTTGAAAATCGGTTTGAATGTCTGATTACCATCTATAGTGAATTTCTGATGTGTATAATCTATGATGTTAGTTCATTGGATGCTTATTGCTTGATAATGTAATAAGCTAAAAGCAACAGAAATCACATTGAAGTCATAGTGAATACCTTTTGATATCACTTGACAAGTGGTAGAAACAATTCAAATAAGTCCTCGAATTAATGCTGTCAATGTATGCCATGCCTTTTGCTTGACCTCATCAGGCTTTTTCTAGTTTCATTACGCTTTGTTCCGGATAAATTTTGATTTTGTGAGTTTGCTATGTTCTTGCATTTGAGCGTAAAATCCACTTTGGTGGTTGTGCAACTGATTCGATATAATATGCATGTTGCTTTCTGCTTCGTTACTTGTCTGTCTCTTAGCTTATGGATAGAACGTGCTTTTAAAGTTCTGGGGTTGTTTGGGCGTGACAATTGCAGTGGTTTAAACGTAGGATTTTGGGGGTTTGGAGGATTTTGCTTGGGAAGATGATGAAGTCTGTGTTTTCATTTTCCCCCCATTTTTAAATCTTTATGACATGTTTTGTATTTATTTTAAATTCGAGGGCAAATTCGCCTTTTTACTCTTACTCAAGAGCAGTTTTTTAAGGGGTAATTATATTCACATCACAATTTTTATTTCTTGCACTTAGAATTCTTAATCTTTGCTCATTATAACACTTGAACCCTTAATGATTTTTCATGTCATTCTTATCCTCGAACTTTCCTTCGGTTAACACATTTTGTATTTGTTAACGGTTTATGCTAAAAAGTCCGTTGAAATGGCGTTAAAACAACTTATTTTCACATGATATTTTTTAAAGCATGGAAACAGAATATTATAACAAAATGTTGAATATAAGAATTCAACGGAAAAGCTAGGAAGATAATTGCTACAATAAGCAAAAATTGAGGAGTTTAACTGCAATTAAAATGTATTGTAACAAATAAAAATTGTGGTGCCAATATAACTCCCCTTTTTTGAGGGACTGTTATTCAGGATGAATCGAGATAATTTTATGCAAGGTTGAGGATGGTAAGTGTGATATGTGATACAGGGTGGGCAGCAGCTACTTTTTAGCCGCAATTTCTTTGTATTTGGTATATTTCATTTTGATACATATATCTTGGTAGGTAGTGTATTTTGTTCTGTTGTCTTCTACGTTTTATTTGCATAGCAGATTACTTCCATATTTCAAGTCAATGAAGTATGTTGTTAGGTTTCGGCTTTTGTACAGTGTAAATTTGTTAAGAAACCAAATACGTGTTTCTGAAATGTTGAGAAAGATGTCCTTATTCGTGCTATATTTTAGTGCCACGAGTTTTTACCTGTTAATGTAGTGAAATCAAAAGTGTGTTGGTGAAACTAGCTGTCCTAGTCCAATTCTATCCAGCAGTTCCAATTTGATTCACAAATGAAGTCTCTACAATTTTAGTTGAGTGATTGTCTTCGCAGGGCATCTGGTCTTCGAACCTCAGTTTAATTTTTTCTCAACTATTTAACTAACATCTCGGGGGTTCTGATTGGTTGATGCCCAAAGTTAGAATTTTTGAAACAAACTGCACGCTGAGGAATGCTATTGTTGCCACTTTATGTCAAGCATTTTCCACTAATTTTATAGGCACCAATTTGATTTGGTAATCTAGATTAGATGAAAGCTTTACTGCCAGTACTTTAAAGTGTTTAAACTAAAAACGCTAAAGAGTACTGCTGACTGGTAACGTGTAACAGTTTCTTTTTATGCAACTATAGGTGGAGAACATTTAGTTTATTTATATTTTAAAAATCAACCTAACTGCTAACTAGTTGCTCTCACTTCATTGTTCCAGAATCTGGTTCGAAAACAGAGGGGGTTAGTCAGAACTCATTGCAGAAAGCCCATCACCGGTGTCGGCGCAAGAAACAAATTTGAGAATGGTCGATCCAATAAGGTAACCTTCTCGTGATTGTGGAGTCGTCGCTTTTTTCTTCTTTTGGTACATCGGAAAGTAAAAAAGAAAAACTAGCAGATACATGATGCGGATTCCGGCTTTTGATAAGCTTCTCCAAGTTGGATTCCATGTACATTTATAGCAGATAAAGGATTTTCATGCTGCAAATTAGTATTCTCCTAAAAACGCTTTCCCAATGTGCATTTGGATAGATTCTTGGGTATGGAAAAAAGATTTAGGAGTTCTGATGTATATTAATTTGCTTCCATGATGTAGGGTATTTCTTTCTTTTTTATAGTATGATTGATGCCTCAAATGTATTACAATTTCTTAGTGGTGGTAATCACATCTCCAAATGTTCAATTTACGTCCTTGTGGGTAATTTTAGCCCTTGTAAGTTGTAAGACATCAGTCAGTACGGTTCAACGGACGCTTGTTTGGCCAACCTTAAATTTTCATTTTAGAGGGTCAAATAAACTTTTTATCCACACATTTCGTAAGACCTTCAATATTAAAATTGACTCGTGCATTATCCCAAAAAGGGTTAAAACAGTCGAAATGGGTTGAACCAATTATCAAAAATAAATGAATAAAAATATTGCATCACAGAATTTTGACAAAATTAGTTAATTTTTTAAATTAATCATATATATGAACACATACAGAAGTGAGATGTTAATATTTTTGCTTAGTAGGAAGACGGTCAAAGGAACAATAAATTTCAATTCTTGCTCTATTACCATGTTAAATTTCATCACTAAGAATAAGAGAGGGATAAAGTAATCCATAACTATGATTATTTGCTAGAGAAGATCTCAAACTCGAACTCGAACGCACATCTCAGGATGATTAGGCATCAAGTTTTTCAATGAATTTGCAAGTGAGCCTGAAGTGACATCCTTAAACCTTGCTATGATCAGAAGTACAACATCTACAGACTACAAATCCATGTTGAGTAAAATGGAGCCAGCAGGCCAAAGGAAGACTCCATCAATACTAAAGCATCAATAAACTAATAAAAAACCGAAATTTTACTCACAACAAGAGTTTTACATAACCCTGATGCCTGTTGGGTATCAACAGACTTCCACAATCTGATCAACCTCACATCATCATCAAACAATAATCTAAAAAATGACTCTTGATCACCAAAGCCGGCTCCTAGAGAGTACACACCCGAAATCCCAGTTTATATAGACATGGAAAAGTCATCGAGCTGATAACAGCACACAACCCTGACAATCAAAACCATCTTGAAAATTTCCTGAAGAACAAGATAGAACACATTAGTATCGTCATAGATCTTAGTCGACAAGTGCAGTGCATTTTTCAAAGTTTGGAATTTTGGTAAATTGATAATCAAAATTTCACAATAGAATATGAATGGTTTTCAGTATAGATTACTATGGAATCTAATCGCTATGCATCAAAATGGATCATTCAACTTCCAAAAAAATAATTCTCTTGCTAATTATCCATGCATTAGAATACTCTATTTGTTACCACAATTCAATAAATAAAACTGGGAAGACCAATATGGCAGCTTTTAGCAGTCAATTGCAAGAGTTGGCAGGTAGAATAAATGCTGTCTTCATTGCAGAATTGCAAGTGTTGGGCGAGGTCTCACAACATTCAGCACCCCTCTAGCAGTTGTCTGCCAACAATAATGTCAGGAAATTAAAAGATAATTGGGATGGACTAGAGTGTGCATAACACTTCTCAGTGCATAAATTCACCTCGAAAAAAGAGTTGTAGTTGAGACGCAAAAGAAAGCGCCTAAGAAATGGGGCTCTCTGACTCCCAGCAATCCTGCTACTGCGGAGTATAGTATATAACGAATTTGAGTTTTTGTTGAATTCCTGTGGGAATCAAATGGAAGATATAATTACAATTCATATGATTTGATAAAAGATAGTAAATAGAATTACCAGTTTAGCCATAAAATCTCGAACATGGCAAATAACTGTGAGCACATTGCCTTAATCATAAATAACACTTAAATTATTAAAATCTTGTAAGCTCTTCTTAATGCTTGTAAGCTTGAAGAATTCGTTTTGACATTAAGCAACCATCTGTTTGGATAAAAAATACTAACTCTCAAAGTTATTTTTGTCTTTGTATAAAGAGGTGTTGATAAGTACTTTATAATGTCTAAATTACCAAAAAGGGCATTCCACTTTTACATCTAGATATGTTTTCCTGCATTTGATATTATTTGGATTCAAAATTTGCAAATTTCAGGACACCAAATGCTGTTGACACCTTATTAAAACTAGGGTCAAGTCCTAATTTATTATCTAGAAGAATAAAGAATAGCACCTCATGTATTTTTCTTCGTCCTACCAAAAAAACCAGAAGACCACCCAGTTCTCTGTTCTCCCAGGTGATCACTCATGACCATCTTTAGAGATTTCTGGTCCTTGAACCTCAGTTTTCTGCTATTTTATACCCACTTTTCCTCATTTTGATTTTGCATACCGCTCAGTCTTTGATTGGGCTACTAACAAAGTGGATATGAATAATGATGACTCCTGCATTTCCGATTTAGGATAGTGAACAGAAAGAAACATGAGCGAAGGTCTAAGAGTGTGTACTTTGATATTGTGATGGTGTGGTCATACTTCTGGTTGTGTGCAGTTCACATAGGTAGTCATCTTGGTATGAGTTGTGAACTGATGGGTAAAGATCGAAAAGAGGGATGCAACAGTGGAACTAAAAGGGAGGTACTGGTTTAGTAGCTTTGGAAGTTGGAGGCAGGCAATGGGGGTTGGGGTGGCAGGAAAGCTAATAAGAAGCTTGTAGTGCAGTGCAAGAATGCAAGGAGAGCATGGTATTGTGCAGATGAGGTGTAGTATATGGATCTCTAAAAAATAGACAAGTGTACAGTAGTTAAATTTTTTAGGATCAAACTGGAGAGTACTTGAGCAGTTAAGCTACCCAACTTATTTAGCAGCTCATTTTTTAAGCTAGCTGCTCTTTCAAAGAAATTGTATTGAACAACCGTAAACAGCTAGCACGTTGTTATGTTGTTTTGACCAAAAAAAGATCAAGTGGACAACTTCCAAGCTTTGCTAGGACTAAATGTGTGAATTCTTGATGATCGACAACCAGGTAACAGGTACGAGGCATCTCCCTAAAGCCCAAAATGTATGACTAAGTGCTAATAAGCCCAACATAGTTACAAATAGAATATTGCAGGAAGTACCTCAGCTATGCGCTCCAGTTCACCAGTACTTTCACTGTTTTCTTGGTTCTCAATCATCCAGCAAAATTGCAAGCAAAGCTTCATAATGCCGTCCAGAATCCGAGACACAGAACCAATGTCCAAGAAAGATTGTGAAATTAATGCAGATAAGTACCTGCAGGCATATAATCAATAAATGACAGTCCCATTTACTCTTTTCCCAGTCAAGCAGCGAGAACAGACCCAATACTTAATGCACACAGTCATCAATAACTTTTCTGAACTCAGGATATTACATCAATAAAATATAAATTACAATATATTGGAGAGCCCATATTTAAACTAGATCCGATTTCATATCTCTTGGCAATTTATACATCAAAATCAGACTTGAGAGCTCACCATAAACTTTTCCATACAACTTCAACGATGCATGCTACTTTTTTTTGGCTAATCATAACAGCCCAGGTTGATTACCGAGTGAAGAACACAATTAAATAAAAGGACATCTAGTGTTATATTGATGGTGACAAGACAAGGAGCATGTTTGGCTGAGCTTATCCTTTTGAGTATCTTATTTTTACCAAACATGTCAAGTTTAAAAATAAGAGGCTTTTTTTTCAAAGTCAAAACGAGCTTAAAATCGGCTACAAAACTGCCAAAACCTTATGCGGAAAAAGACAGGTGCTTATTTTAAGGGTTGACCAAAAAAAGACTAAAATATCTTGTAAACATGTCGACGCTACAAGATTCAATTTGCATAAAGAAAACATATAGGACATTTTAGTAATTTGACATATTCATCTAGCTTAAAAGTATCTCAACTCCAAACATGAATTTGCTTAAATTTACTAACAAGTACAATATATCCAAACATAACATAACTTCAATTTTTACTTAAAAGAAGCATAACTTTTATTAAGCATAGCCAAACATGTTCGAGATGCACATCCAACCTGGTTATCCAAGAGAAGTGTCTTTATACGCGTATTAGTGTTAAACGAGCGACAAAATTAGAAAAAGTTTAACATTCTCCCAGTTATCAAACACGAAAGCACATCTCAAAGTACAAAACGAAAACAGCACTTATTTGCTATGTTTATAGCCAGATTGGATGAGTTCATAAATAGTTTATTTTTTTGGTAATTGTATAAACAAAGCATAACCTGGAAGGTTAGATTCAGAATCAAAAGTTAATCATTAAGAAAATAACAATTGCCACAACTGGAAAATCATAGCAAGAGCACGAGGTAGTCTTATAGCATTAAATCTTCCATGTTACTTACTCTTGATGGTAGTCAACCAGTTCTGTAAAATCATGAGAATTTTGGATGTGAGCTTGCAAAACGTTCCACTGAGATTCTATTACGTCCACCTGGGAAATTGAAAAAAAAAAAGAAAAAAGGCTTTTCATTAATCTGAAGAATCAAAATTAGGCATATCAGAAAATCATAAAGTTAGATTTCTGCATAGCCATTATATTCATTGTAAAACTTTTACTGAAATATCACTGAAGACTGAAGTTGATTGGTAACGACATTATGGAGTATTCACAGGTGTAATACAGACAAGACCTTTAATTGTATCTTAACACATTACAAAACATTAATACTATTGCATAACATGAAAGCAGTTTCCTACTAACTTCATGGTGCACTGAAATTTCCAGCGTGTAGATAATCAAAATTTGTAATACATGAGTTTCTTGTTCAAGAGAGAGGTGCTTCCAAGATGTGGAAGAGAATTGGATTTTTCTGGGTCAGCTATGGAATGATTGCTCTAGGTAATTTATTCCTTTCTCTTGTTTAGTAACAGCAAAAAAGAGAGTCCAGATTTCTTGAGGAATTTATCTATGCATTTTAGGCAGCAAAGCTTTTCAGTGGACCATACGGGCCAAAATGCAAAATTAAATAGACAGTTTTTGATTCTGTCATTGGCCAACAGAAACATGGACGTAGACATGAATGGAATGAAAAATGCTGCTATTGTAGTTCTCCTCTAGGTTCCTTTGTTCATGGAAAAATATCTGCATTGACTTACCAGTTATAAGAAAAAAAATTCTGCCATGAGTTACCTGGATATAAAATTGAAGATTTCTGATCAGGAAGGCCATATGTTCTCTAACACGCCACATTGGTCTAAACCGCTGCCGTCTCTGTGGAGATATTGAACTGTTCTTTCGATCAATATGACGTTTGGCAAAATCAGAGTGATCTTGCTGCATTGCAGAAGCCCATGACTTTTCCAATTCCATCTGTGTCCGCTTCAGTCGGAGTAAATACTGGAATATCCTAAGATACCTGGACATGCAAATTGTTGTACACTTATCAATCGCAACTGATGCAATGCAATGAGAAACAAAACAGATGGATATTTCACTAAAATTTATTAGTATTGAAAGTTTATATGAGGTTGTCTCATTTCGAATTTTTTCACTATAATTTCAAAAGGAGGCAAAACAAGGCAAATCTAATGCTTACTTAGAGAGCACTTCCTGCGTAAAGAATAACTGCAAGGGCCAGTCAATAGAATATTCAAGAGCAATGCCATCCCATCCATCAAGGGACATCTCTAAGGAAGTATCCGATTGGACACTAAAGTCACCTTCAGAATTAGCTTTTACTTTCGGCAACTCGACTTGGGAGGATTTAATGATGATTCCACGCATCCTAGAAATGATATAAAAGGATAAAAATAAATGCCCTCTGACAAGTTCTACTTCCAATTAGCATTAGGAAAACAGAAGTAGTTCAAACCGCAGAGACACTCTTGAAAAGTATCTGTCTTCTTCACCAATAGTCTTTATAGCAGCCTGAATCAGATATGCTAGTTTCAATAGTAGTATAATTTCTGAAATATATGCAACGTCAGCAAAGAAAGGAAAAAAAAAATGGACCCTAATATTTATTTTATACCAAACTGTGGCAGTGGGAGGAAAAAGAGGCATAACGAGAAATGGTTTTCCAAATCTTCTTTAGACAGGCAACTGTAAGGCTACACACTACTTACAAGATCATACATAGAAATATTTCATAGTAAACTGGCTGGAGGGTACCTATAAAAAATATTTTCCTCTGCAAATTGTAACAATCACTGAATGTTACCTGTTGAAAAGGAACCATCAGATCGGCTTCAGCAGTTGACTGGCGAGGTGGTAAACGCATAAGCTGCCGACTCTCCTCAAGAAAACTCTGTCATATAACATCATCTTCAATATTATGCGCGTTCAATCACTCAATATAACTCATCACTACAATATATTGTAGGGGCATGTACAGAATGTTCGTTCCAGTTCAACAAAAAGATTTTTTCCTTTTTTATATATCTAAATTAAGGATACTTCATGAAACATATTTCCTTGCACATGTTCAGAAGTAATGGTTATCTCAACCCCTGTAGCAAAAACCTCCTTTCAAAAAAAGAGTTTGCAAGAGTTTTATCTTGATATATAACCACAAGACAAGTCATGTATCCTACAGGCATCAAAGAATGAAAGTCTCCATGGAAGTGACAAAGTAGCTTAAGATTTATTAGAAAAGAAAACGTGCGTTTATGAGAACTAATTAACAAAGCAAAGCAAAGTACATGAAGTGTCATTTATCCATGCCTGAAAAAAATCGCCTTTTGCTAAGAGAAAATAATCTTTAAGAGCCTTCAAGTGGCCATTCAAGTCAGCACGTACTACCACAAGCTGCAGAGATGACAAGAATTTATAAATGAATTTTCTTTATTAGAGACCAAGAGCCAAGAACATTATCTTTTGGCATTTGTCACCTGCCAAAGATGACTTGCTGCAATTGCTTTTACAGAGGCAACAGCAGTCTCAAATGATCTCTTATGGAACTCGGATGACTCCTGCACACAACTAAAGAACTGAGTCATCCCAGAAAGGAAACTAATGAATGTTAATAACACAAATTCACAATGATAAGGACTTCAATACTTTGGCAAAAGAGAACAAAACAACAGAAGGTTAAACTGCACTTCGAGTTACGTGTGTCATAATGACAAACCTTATACAAATATTACTAACTAAATGACAGACAAAATATACACTAATGATTACGTTTAGCTTATATGAAAACCTTCAAGTCCTGAAGCATAGCCTCAATCTTGTCAGCCTCAGATTGTGGAAGTAATTCTTCGGCAATCAACGTGGTACAGACAGAAGAGTCCCTTTGGAAAGAAAGACGTCCATTAAATCCTTGTATCTTTTGTGATCCTCTAGGAATCTGCTGATGAGATGGTGCATCATGAAACTTGAAGGTCGGACTTGGATTTCGAAGAACCCTGATAGCTTTCCCAGCAAATAGAATGGATTCGGCAACATGCATTGGAATGTATTCTGGAAGCATATCCTGCAGAATGAAATAAATGAAAGTGTAATAGTTTCTATTTGGAAATTTATATGATAACGAATGTCAGGTACTGACTTGAAGGTGATTACCAATGAGCCAAAAATCATCCTCGACTTCATTGCTGAAATTGCCAATGTATTTTTATTTCTTTATTTTGTTTAATTTAACGCAAAAACAAATATATATAATGCAGGAGTGTATTAATTTGACAACGAACAATTGCAGAACAACAAGAGAAAGGGGGTCCAACAAGAGAAAAATTGAGGGCAAAGAAAAAATAGTTTTATTCATATAATCAAGGGTGTCTATTACAATAAATAAGCCATTTATTAAAAAGAAGCTAAAATCAAACGAACTTCTACTAGACTAAAACTTTATCAAAATATTAGAATTAATATAGTCTAATTTAAACATTCATAATTGGAAT
>CAIGRQ010081256.1:0-20157 GCA_903798375.1 Fraxinus sp. D2006-0159
TTTTCTTGAGGCTTCATCCTTTACATTTAGCAAAAACTTATTTTAATTAGTGTATGTTTATATCGTGGTGATGCAAACAAAAATCGCAGTTGGCAATGGCAACAACTCATTTGTAAAAAAGATTGTATTTTACAAAAACTTATTTTAATTAGTATGTATTTATAACGTGATGAACCAAACAAAATTCATAGTGATTTAGATCGAATCTAAGAAATGTTAAGTGTCGTTTTGATTTAGCAAACGAATTCAAACGTCCAAAATCCATCATACGTCACGACGAAGCAATGAGTTCAATAGGAATCGTCGCGAGCTTTCCGAAATGGGGTCATGGGCTCAAAATGGACACTGTATGCAAAAGTTACGCAATTTTCTTCGAATACCAACTATCCAAACGTTCCAAATACCCAAGTACCCGTTCCTCCACACTAACCTCATCACATAGTGATAACAACTCATTTATAAAAGGAAATGTAGCGAGAAATATTGTGTAGAATGGATTCCATGGAATATTGCAGAGAAATTGTAATTTTAATGTGGTGTAATTATTAAAAATCGATTTATGTTGTGTACGTGCAGACTGGTGTACCAAATAAAAATAATGAGGGCAATATTTTTTTTTTTGGATAAGATAAGTGTATTATATCAAAAGTGTAAAAATAAAATACAAAATCACAGGGGCATACCCGAGAAAAACTAGGCTAGGAATAAATGTCTTTCTAACACCAATAACAGTAACACATATTAGTGTTTATAACTTAGTCACGACCATAGAAAATATTCGCAAAAGAACCTCATGAGCATTGGAGCCATCTACTCTCACTAGATGGGACCAAACCCCTACATAAATCCACTCATGTACAAATAGAAAAAATAATGTCTCGAATAACAACATATTCATGTTTAGGAGTCACACCATAGGTCCTAGCATTACGCTCACCCCAAATAGCATAAATAGAAGCCGCAAACATCAACCGAATAACAATGGACCGCATTGATCTCCCACGAAACTACTCCATCCAAGAAAGAGTATCTGACCAATTTCGCTGAACCCAAGGCACGTTATATTTTGCATGCTAAACACGCTCAGAAAATGGGCAAGCAAAGAAAAGATGATCAAAATCCTCCTCCGAACAACCACAGAGCACACAACGTATAGACTGTACCAAAGGGCAATATATTTGCGTGATAAAGAATATTGTACTGAAAAATACTAAAAATTACCCACTTTCTTCTTCATCGTGTTAACAGTTCCTAAATTAACATCTAACAACCTTGTCAATTAAATTCTCAAAAAAGGGAAAGCAATCCTAAATCACATTAAACATGTTAGTTGTTCATAAAGTCTTAATATTAGTGATTTGAAGGTTACAATTATGAAAAGAGTTTGAGTAGTAGATTCCATACCAAATTTTACTATGAAATATTAAACGTCACACATTTACGATCACGTTCGTATTAATTTAAAACCAATATGTCAAAATTCTTGACGAGATTGTACAAGTGAATTTCAATATACGGGATTACATTAGTGAATTGAAAATTTGAGAAAATCACAATTATCATCAAAATGATCTTGAAGTTTCTACCAGATCACCATGGGAATTGAATAATTAATTGATAAGATTTCATACTAGAGAAAGAATAATGATGTGATAAATATCTAATTTAAGATCAAATTTGCATTTTTCATCCTTGTCTATCGGTTATTGAGGAGAGACCGTTAATTACAAAATTCTACAATTTCTTGAAAAAATTTCAGATATTTCCAAATAATAAAAATGTGGATATATATATATATTTTATTTTTTTTTCAAAAAAATCATGTTACATCCCCCCACCCCACCCCCTTCTCTAAAAAAGAAGATGCAAAATAAATAAATAAAAAAGTTTGATGATATCTTGAAATTTTATTGACATTTATCATAAACGTGTTGTGCTTACCATAAAACTCATATAGATAGATATGAGTATGCTTCAAGATTATGTTTTACAGTAGTCTTATTTTTTAAAATTCTTCTAATCTTAATATAAATATTCCCCATGCAACTTCATCATTTTCATTGTTCTTCATAGCTAAAACAGTGATGGGGTGGCACAAAATTTTGGTGGCGACATTAATTTTATTCTCTTTTTACCTTTTTTCTAATGCTGTTGAGGTTACTTACGATGGAAGAGCTCTCAAGATCGACGGTGAAAGAAAACTTATAATTTCTGGCGCCATTCATTATCCTCGCAGTACTCCTGAGGTACAAATATAAGCATATGCATTCATAAAAAGTGAAAACAAATGAAGAATTAGTTGTATGAATTGATTATTAACAGTGAATTTATGTATTATTTTTTGCAGATGTGGCCATCGTTGATGAAGAAAGCAAAAGAGGGAGGACTTAATGCAATTGAAACTTACGTGTTTTGGAATGCCCACGAGCCTCTATATCGACAGGTTTGCTATATTTTTTTAATGAAGTTAACCACACTAGTGACAAATGTTTGCTATATGGACATTGTTTATGTGCGATACGACTTGAAATTGATTATACTTGTAACTCACTCTTTCTTCATGCATGAGTTTCAGTATGATTTTGAAGGGAGTTTAGACCTTGTAAAGTATCTCCAGACAATTCAGGATGCAGGGCTTTATGCAATTCTCAGAATTGGACCATACGTTTGTGCAGAATGGAACTATGGGTATGTATAACCTTTTTTCTTGTCTTTTGAATCCATAAGGCCTACAAAATTCAAGATTTGATATTTTATTTAATGAATATAGCTTGATTTAAGGCCACAAACTTGACTAATTTCCTGCAGAGGGCTTCCTGTTTGGTTAAAAAGCATACCTAACATGGTCTTCAGGACTGAAAATGATGCCTACATGGTAAAATATTGATCGACTTCTTCAACTCATTCATCGTTTTTCTCATAATTATTTTCTTATCTTCGCTGTTTTCTGATTTTCTATCTCAGAATGAAATGAAAATTTTCACTACAATGATTGTCGACAAGATGAGAGGTGAAAATCTTTTTGCTAATCAAGGGGGACCAATTATAATTGCTCAGGTTTGTAATTATCTAAGCCTTTATACTTTAGTCGTTTAAGTTTGAAGTTAGAAGTTTCTTGATATTCCATATCAACTTTGCATCTGAAATTAACAACAGATTGAAAATGAATATGGAAATGTTGTCGGTAAATATGGAGGGGACGGAAAATCATACATGAATTGGTGTGCTAACTTTGCCGAGTCTCTGAACATTGGTGTCCCTTGGATCATGTGTCAAGAGGATGATGCTCCATCACCAATGGTATGATTATGATACCAACTTATTTATTCTTAATTATTCGTAGTTTTGTTCGTTTACTTGATTAATTACTCACAATTTTGATGTTCTATCGTCTTACAGATTAACACATGTAACGGCTATTATTGTGATCAATTCACTCCTAACAATAATAATGTTCCAAAGATCTGGACTGAGAATTGGACTGGCTGGTTAGTATCAAGATTTGCTGCTTCAAAGTTATTTTCTTATTTTTTTTTCCTTTGATTTCCTTATTTATGTTTCTGATCTTGCATGGATTTGTTTACTTTAAGGTACAAGGGCTGGGGTGACAAAAATCCTCATAGAACTGCAGAAGATGTTGCTTTTGCAGTTGGCCGGTTTTATCAATATGGTGGCACAGTGCAGAACTATTATATGGTTTGTCAATCAATTTTCTTTTTTTTTACGTCTTTATATATATTATGTAGTCGACTCCAAATATATGTTTGCTAATATTGAAATTCGACTTGTAGTATCATGGTGGTACTAATTTTGGCCGAGTATCCGGAGGACCATATATTGCAACAACATATGATTATGATGCACCCCTCAATGAATATGGTAATCAAACAATCATATTCGTAAATTTCATTTTTGTTCATATGTTAAAATTGTTTAATAAATCTGGTTTGATGCTTTAGGCGAACCGAACCAGCCCAAATATGGACATCTCAAGGAGCTACATTCCCATCTCATGTCGATGGAGAAGATTTTAACTCACGGCAACGTTACAAACAAAGATTACGGAAATATGATGTCTGTAAGTATATGCATTTTCCTTTTTGTTTCGGTTCTTCTGTAGAAAAAAATATTGCAAGATTAAGTAAACTAACTTTTTGTTTCAACTTTCAGCATACAATCTATAATTACGATGGGACAAGGGTATGTTTTTTTGGCAATGCAAATCAGAATGATGCTATAACAATCAACTTTGAAGGCACAAACTATACTGTTCCAGCTTGGTCTGTCAGCATTCTTCCCGACTGTAAAACTGAAGTTTACAACACGGCTCGGGTAAGTGCTAATCTCACACTAATGCATTAATACTTTTGAAAATACTAAATTGACTTTGTTTCATTTGATAGGTTAGTACTCAAACATCTGTAATGGTGAAGAAACTCCCTGATGAAGCAGAAGAAAAAAGTCATTATAATTTGGAATGGTCGTGGAGAGTTGAGAAATTTGAGCACTTCAAAGCCCACCCTTTAAAGGGTGTTACTTATGCTAATCAACTCCTTGATCAGAAACTTGTTACAAATGATACCAGTGATCACTTATGGTACATGACAAGGTATTGATCATTTGATCTCTTCGTAATGTAATTAACTAAAATTATCTTTCCTTTGGCCAAATACATTTTGGATTTGTCGTTAATAACTCTGTTGATTTCATACAGTTTTGAGATTGATGAAGATGATCCAGTCTGCTGCGAAGATATCAATCTACAAGTTCAGAACAGTGGCCATATCCTTCATGCATTTGTCAATGGCAAGCATATAGGTAATTCTTGCTTATTTTCTGCACATAATTCTGCTCATTTTCTCTTGCCAAAAATAACACGACCTGCAATATCAGGAACTAAATATGCACAGGGTGGGAGTTACAGTTTTTGGTTTGAGAGAGCTGCTACGATAAAGAAGGGGATAAACCAAATTTCTTTGCTCAGTGTCACAGTTGGACTGCAAGTAAGAATTGTAAGTGTTCTTCAAGTTCGTTGTACAGTCTGCTGTAACTTCTTTCTATTATGAACAGAATTATGGTGACCATTATGACAATACACAAAATGGAATCATTGGTCCGGTTAAAATAATTGCACCGAACAGTCAAGAGAAGGACTTGACGAACAATAAATGGGCCTACAAGGTAGGATTGACCGGTTTTGAACGAGAACTTTTCAGTGAGAATGGGAAGAAAAGAAAGTGGCATCCTAATATTCCCCTCAACAGGAAGTTTGTTTGGTACAAGGTACTTCACTAGATACTATGTACTGTATGTTAATGATTTTGGTCCAGAAAAGTATACATCACTAATTGAAATCAAAATTTGTTGTAGACAACCTTCAGAACTCCAAGGGGTGAAGAACCCGTTGTTCTAGACTTGTGGGGACTTGGAAAAGGAACTGCTTGGGTGAATGGACATGACATTGGCCGATATTGGCCAAGCATTATTGCTGATAATAATGGTTGTTCTACATCTTGTGACTATCGTGGATCGTATTACAGCAGTAAATGCACGACTGGCTGTGGACAACCTACACAAAGATGGTATGTGATTTTCTACTATCTTCTTCTTGTCACTTATATTTTATTTTGTTACTAAATACACGTGTTTTACAGGTACCATGTCCCACGTTCCTTCTTACGTAAAGAAGAGAACGATTTGGTTCTTTTTGAGGAGTTCGGGGGGGATCCTAGGAATGTAAGTGTTAATACTGTAACAGTCGGCCAAGCTATTGGCCATGCTTATGAAGGGAATAGCTTGAACTTGTCATGTAATGGTGGTCGAGTTATATCCGATATCAAATTTGCTAGCTTCGGTGATCCGAGAAAAGTTTATGGAATTCTTAGGAAAGGAAGCTGCCATTCTCCCAAAAGCTTATCAATGGTGAAACATGTAAGTTCTTGGATTTTCTCCTATTTATGTATCTATTTTAACATCATTTTGCCTATCCATTTCTCTCATTTTGCTCTATATAATTTCAAGGCATGTGTTGGCAAAGAAAGTTGCTCAATTGATGCATCTGAACAAACTTTTGGACCTAGTGGCTGCAGATCATCAGTAAAAAGGAAAAGGCTAGCTGTTGAAGCTGTTTGTTAGGAACTATCGGTTTTTATGTTTCAAGTTTTAGGTGAATTCTAAGGTAGTTTCGCTCTAGGATTTGTTTAATTTTAGAAGTTTTTTTAAGATCTTTAAACCAATTGCCTGGTAGATTTACGCGTTGAAAACAATTATTCTACGCCAATTCATGATTGTTAGTTATTTACACTTCGACGATGAATATTACTAAATATTAGAAAAGCAAGATTTTGAGTGATTTATCATGTTTCTTTGACAAGTACAGAGGTCCCCTTATGATACGTTTGGTATACTAAATTATCTTATTATGTAACATAGCGTACCCAACATATTGTCGATCTCCATTTTTTATTTCCCAAGTTTACGTGAACTTACCTTTTAAGATCCGTCTTTCAAATGATTTGCATAAAGTATAATCACAACCACAAAACATCACCTTACTCTCCAGCAATTAAGCAATAATGTCCATCAATTCATCAGATAAGTGAGTAAAAGGCCAAAGAGTATAACTGAACATTTCTTTATCAGTTTAAAGTAAAAACATTTGTAAGTTTACATATATGTTACAATAGCTTCAGATATTTGGACAATTAACACCAAAGGTAAAAGAATAAACTGAAAACACCCTAAATATTCGAATTGTGACTAATTAAACTAAAATTTTGTCACCAGTAATCTTTGCATGAGCATTTACCATTAGAAAAATAGTGAAAACCAGAAGCATCTCTTACATGTATCTCCCTTTTAGTAAGGGTTGAAACATACTTCAAGAATGTATGACAGTCTCCACAGAGAAGGATGTTTTTCATGACCTGAACAGGTTTTCCCGGCAGGGTCGTTAGAAGCCCAAAGGTGGCTGCTAGTTTTCCACTATGGTACAGCAAAAAATTCTTTTTGTGATGCTCCTCTACGTCATGGAGTACAAAGCTTGTATCTGGTACATAACCAGCTTTCGAGCATTCAAAGAATAGTATCCCAAGTGCACTGTAAATGTCTTTAGATTGTGGATGTGATCTATCCCGAGCAAAGAAAGAATGAACCTCATTGTGATGAACGATCCAACTCCGGCCAGGGATTTTTTGAAACCCTTTTTCCCTCATGTCTTCACGAACAAGTTCCGAGCAGTGCCACCTACCAGATGCAGAATAAAGATTTGATTTTAATATATATGTAGATGGATCTTGTGGCTCCATCGTCAATATTTTCTTAGCAGCCCTTTTCCCCATTGTTGCATTCAGATGTAATCTACAACTATCAAGCAACGCTCGCCAGACAGAAGCATTTGGCTCAAATGGCATCGTGTTGATTATATCCTCTGCTTCCTCAAGAAGACCCCAATAACCTAAAACAATAACCATGCAGGTGTAATGTTCTGAATTGGGTTCGATATGGTAAATGGATTTCATTGAGAGAAAAAAATCACGACAATGAGAAACTAAATTTGAGTCAGTGTGTTGATAAGCTGAAATTATTAAGACACATGTAATGGTATCCGGCTGTACTCCTGCCTTCTGCATCTTCCCCCACACAGCCAAGGCCTCTTCCCCTTCCCTATGAAGGATATGTCCAGTCAACAAACTGTTCCATGAAACTGTGTCATGTGCAGGCATAATATTGAAGCCCTTAATTGCTTTTTCCATGTCATCACACTTAAAGTACATGCTAATTATGGCATTCCCAACGCTTGTATCAGACAGGAAATCATGTTTTAAAGCATAACAATGAATTTGTTCACCAAATTTCTGAAGCCCCAATGCTCCACATATACCAAGTACCGAAGCCAATGCAACTTCGTCCATAAAATTATACTCTTCGTTTTGCCACTGGCAGACTAAAGAAATTGCTTTTTCTGGTTGAGCATTTCGAGCATATCCACATAGCAATGATGTATAATTAATTGAATTTCTCTGATTCAGCGGCAATTGATTGAATATCTTTTCAGCATCATCCATTCGACCACACCTGGTGCACATGTCAAGCAACGCCGATTCAGTACAATCATCTAAATCAAAATATGATTTGAGCACAAACCCATGAACCTGTTCACTGATCTTGCAATCCATAATCAATCCACAAGCATTTACAACACTGGTCAAGGTGAAATCATTTAACTCTATGCCATCCTCCACCATTCTACAAAACAATCCCAAAGCCCTGAAGCCCTCGCCATTTTGACAAAATCCTGCAAAAAGAGCATTGTAGGAGACACAATTCTTCTCGGGCATTTTGTCAAAGATGTCCATAGCCAAATCAACACGTCCACATCCCATATATGCTGTAATCATTTCAGTCCATGTGAAAATATCTCTCACAGGCATCCTCTCAAACAAAGTCACAGCATTTTTCACACTCCGGCATTTGGAGTAGAACTCAATTAGTGCATTATTCAAACTCATATTGCTCTCGTACCCAATTTTATAAGCATATGCATGAATTTCTCGGCCTTCCCCCATTGCAAGACATCCCGCACAAGCAGCCAAGAGACTTGAAAGTGTAAAAGAATCCACTCTAAAACCATTGTGTCTCAACATAATGCGAAACAATTCAAATGCTTTATCATACATACGTTCATTAACCACAAAAGAAATCACAGTATTCCAAGAAACAACGTCCCTTTTAGGCATATCATCAAACAAATCGATAACAAAATCAAAACAACCGCATTTACTGTACAATCCCATAAGTGCATTCACAACATAAGTGCAATCCAAATAACCCGTTTTAATCAAGAAGGCGTGGACTTGGAAACCCAACTCTAAATCCAACGAACGCATACAAGCAGTCAATAGAGCAACAAAAGTATACCCATTTGGTTCAATACCCGAGCATCTCATCTCAAAAAACAGTCTTACAGCTTCGTTTTCATAATTCAACTTGGCAAGACCAGAAAGCATTGCAGTGTAGGACACAACATCTGGGCTAGAAAGGGTTCTAAAAACTTTATGAGCATAATTTATTTGACCCAATCTGAGATAAGATGCAATGAGAGCATTGAATAAATAAGTGTCTTCCTCAATCTTGAGAATTGAGGCATGGACCATTTTGTTAAATTGAACATCGGTGTAGTAGACAGATAATCTCAGTAAATGAGGAAACTCATGGTTCGATGATGTTTGAGAGGTTTCAAGTGGCTTCGGAGTGAAAATGGGTTGAACAGATGGTTGCTTGGAGAGTAAAACTGGTGGGTTTGAGAAGGGTGGGCTTTTGGGGGGAGAGAGAGAAGTAGGTGGTTTAGAGATAGAAAGATATGATGATACCTGAGGTGGTAGTAGAGCAACGGAGTTTGAAACCTGGTAACGGGATTGGGGTTGAGAGGAGGCAGAGAGGGTGGTGGCGGGATGGTGGTACTGGTGGATAAGGGCCGCCATGAAAGTGGAAGGCAACAAGCATACTGATTCTGGGTAGAATTTGACGATTAATACTATACTGCTAAACACGGTTTTGCTCGGGTTGGTAACCCAGACAGTGTCTTTTCTTTATTTTATTTATTTTTTTAAAAAAATAAAATAACAACAGCTTTTTTAAGTTTCAGGTTTAAAATTTTTTCAATAGATTTGGTCGGGCTAAATTATTTAATCCGACATGACCTGCCTATTATAACAAGTTAATCGATCAAAAATTCATGTAGTATTTTTAACGGAATGATCGTCACCAACGGTTCCTTTCCATAATCATCCAAACATTTCTTTGGCAACGAGACAATGGCATGATTTTGAAAAATATCAAGAATCGCCCAACTCGATACATCTGTAATCGCAATAAAGGTATGTTATTCTAGAGAACGTGAATAGCTACATCAAGAAAATAACTTGCTTGTAATTTTATTTTACTATCAAGTATCAACCCAAAGATAAAAACCAGTTTCTTACATAACAAAGCTCAACCTGATCCTATTTTTCAACCAAATTTAGATAACAAAATCATTTGTAAACCCCATAAAACATGTAATACATGAGATATCATTAAACTGGAAAACAGGCTATTGGCGCAACTATTGGTGGCTTTAAGAGATGAGATCAAATCCCTGTTCCAGTAAACTTTGGGCAATCTTTTCGTTAGCAGATTCACATGGGTGGAATCCATCCCAGAACACATACTCTGTAGCATTTTTGCATGTTCCAACAGAATTTGCATTGCATAGAAATGATGTCTCGATTGTACCAGTCCCACAACAAGCCTTCCTTGATTCAAAGAATCCTGTACAAAAGCTCGAGCTATTAGAGAGCCAACAATTTTCAAGAATTTGTGGCAGTGAAATTTGAAACCAGTGCTGCTTAAAACTGTTAAGAGAACTAACTTGTATATTTATGAATAAAGTTAATACCATAATCAGTGGGCTTCATAATGAGCTCCAACAGAGGATTGTAAATGTCAAAGACAACAAGTTTGAGTCCAGGAAGTTTGCTCTTCAAATTTATGGATGTGCTGTTGAGTTTGTTGTTGAATGAAACAGCATCATGGTTCAATCTTTGAATACACTGGTTGCTTCCTGAACCAAATAGAGTAATGGCTGCTGGCAAACATCCAGTTGGTGGTAGAGTTGTAACTCCAATTCTCCTTACCCCCAGATCATATAGATCCTGTCTCAAAAACCCCGTTAAAACTACTTCATCTAAAAGTTTAAACTATTAAATACGAGACAAAAAATTTATTTAAAGTCCGTCTTCAACACGCCCTTGTGTAGGCTGGATTCAGGTTTTCACCATAGACGGTGAGATCTGCTCTAGAAGTACGTTGAAGCACCTAATCTTAAAGCTATTACCTGTACAAGGTTATAGTAGGATTTGAGAAGAATGTCTGAAAACTGATCTGGTGAGTAGGGTCTGTTAAGCATTGGATTGATGTAATAATTCTGGATAAAATCACTGCTTCCTGCACTTATAAGGTGGATTCCTCCAGAGAATATACCATTAGCTTTGGCCTTCCCCACCAAACTCACGACTTTTCTTTGCCACTCCTTGTAATATGAAAGCTGCTGTGGTAATGTCACAGCCCTCTGCAAATACAAAACCATGTTAAAGAATATGTACACAAATTTACATATGCATACATGTTAGTATCATGTGCTTACATAAAGCTGTGCAGTTATGTCATAATAACCAGAAGCAGCTGAAGCTAAGTTGACACCAGTGAGGATGTTCCTTCCTTTGGCTTCTTGGCTAAAATAAGCAGGTGGATATGAAGTGAATCCAAGGTACTCAGCTGTGAATATCCATGAAAATACATACATGAGAGTAGAGAGAGAAACAAATAGATGAGAAAATTGTTAAAGAAAAACTACATACCAGTGAAATCTGTGGCAAGCTTTCCATTACAAAATCTTCCTGTAGGTTTATGAGTGATAAAGTCTCTTCCATAAGGAGGGAAGTTGGCCTTTATAAGTGTTTGCAAATTATTGTTGTTTCCCACATCAACAACAGAGTCTCCAAAAATGCACAATGCAGGAACTAAAGGATCACCAAGAACAGACAACACTAAAGAAACAGCAAGAAATACACCTAGTACACACTTTAAGAATCCCATATTTTTTTTCCTTCGCAACCAGGGAAAGACAAAAAGAAACTCTTTTACTAAGCTAAGCTTCAGGTGGTGGCTGGCGGCCGAGGTGCTGCTGGTGGTGGTAATAACAACTGATGACTGAATGGAACAGGAGCAGGGTGGGAGAATTTATAGAGGGCTCTTGTGAATAAAGGTTAAAGTGGGGTCCAAATTTTTCAACCGAGGAAACATGTTTAGCACCTTATGTTGCAGTTAAATGAACTGAATTTATCATCATCAGAAATCCATAGGATTTCTAAACAAGAAAAGGAAAAAAAGTGAGTTCAAATTTTCTATTTTGGTCAGTTGGTTTTAGAATGGGGACAAAGTTTTCGGTTAAAGTTAACACACTTTAAGATGGCCTAAAATGTTTGTCATGAGTCATGAATAGTTCTCTCTTTTTAACTTTTTTTTTTTCGCAACTGAAAATGTGAAAGATAAGACCTTATTTTTCGACCGCAATTTGTTCAGAATAATGGAGCTTACGATTTCAGAATAATTGCAAGTTTCACAAGAAAAGCATGCTACTTGACTATACTTATCCCATCCCCAAAGCAAATCCTTCAAATTCAATTGCATTTGAGGTAGAGCCCAGAGGTGTATATACAAAAAAAAATTCTCTTGGTGAGTGTTGATTTACATTAGAACATCAATGAGTTGATATGCATGATCACTAGACGTTGTGACATAAAGATGCCCAAAAATTCTACGTTATGAAATTACCGTGATTAATAGAGAAACAACCTAGCGTCAAAAAATATCTTAGATACCTAAACTTTACAACACCCAACAATTCTACTTTCTGTACAAAATTACAAAGAGAACAAGAAAAACTAAAATACTTAGTTTATAAATTTTCCTCTCGATAAACCTTTTTATCATGAACGCGTAAAAATATGAAAGGGCACCAAGCTTGACATAAAAATTGGTCTACTCATCATACCAAATTGCTTCCTTTTCAATTCGCCACTAGAGTTAAAAAGTTTTAAGAATTTAAACCGACTCATGTCAAACAAATCTGACAAAAATTTATGGTGCAAAGCCCTACTTGACTTTCTTGGGAGTTCAAGAGTCGTGTACATCAATTTCACCATGCACCCTGCATCAATATCAAGTCATTGCTCCTTTTACAAACATATGAATCTATTAGCAATAACAAATCATCTATCATGTCAACTAGAGGCTTGCCATAAGGATACCATACCTTATTAATTGACATCATGATCTCTCATGAAGAGAGAGACATGGTTATCGGCATTGTCCTTACTTGAACCTTTTGGACTTTTTCTTGACATGTCCAGATTGTACATGTTCTTTTTAAATTCTTGTGCAACTCAAATTGAATCAAAACATTCTTAGCTTACATTTGTAACAAGTCAAAATTGATTTTCCCGTCAAACTTCTCCTCATCATATCTGACACTCGATATATCTTCTACGGGTTAAATTCACTGGTGACCACCAAACTTTAAATTTGGTGTCCACATGACCACCCAACTTGATTATGTTTCACCATTGTCACTCAATTTTATATTTAGTATCACAATTGCCACCTAATTTGATTGTATTTCATCAAAGTCATCCAATTTCATATAATGTTTCACTATGCCATCCAATTTCATATTACATTTCACCATGGACACTCTTATTTGTACCATTTTCATTAATTTTAAAAGGGGTAAAATGGTAAATTTACATTATATATAAAATAAATTTTTAAAAATAATAATAAAAAGTTAATTAAAACAATAAAATTGTTACTTAGACAAATAAATTAAAAATAAAAAACATATTTTAAAAAAAAAAGTTACTTATAAAAATAAAAATAAAAAACAAAAAGTTATTTTTAAAAAAGGTTCTTTCAAAAAACAAAATAAAATAAACCTTTTAAGTTTATTTTTTAAAAATAAGTTTTTATTTAAATTTCTTTTATATATATAATGCAAAGTTACCTTTTACTCCTTTTAAAATTAATGAAAATGGTAAAAAGAAATTGAATGGTCTGATGAAATGTTATGTGAAATTGGATGACCATAATAAAATATTGTATGAAATTGGATGGCATTGGTAAAATAAAATCAAATTAAATGGTCATAGTGACACTAAATATAAAATTGAGTGGTCATGGTGAAACAAAATCAAGTTGGGTGACCATAAAGACACCAAGTTTAAAGTTTTTATTTAAGTTTTATCACACCTAATACTTTCACTCTGTGTACAAAATATAGAGACAAAAATAGAATGTTAAGATTACAAAATAAAATAAAAGAGCGTGTTAATTTATTTGTAAACCTGTGCAAAAAACCTTGACCTAAAAATTCGTCTGCCCAACACAATGATCATACCAAATTGCTACCCTTTTCAATTAGGCAGACACAAGAATTATTGCCAAAATTGCCTTCCCAAAGCTACAAATTTTGCTTCCAAATGAAGAATTGATGCCAAAATTGCCTTTCCAAGCTACAAAATTTGCTTCCATGAAAAAACAAAGGACCAACAAATCGAAAGGATAACTTTCAATCATAAAAAAATAACTATGCATGAAACGCAGAAAATGAGCAACACCAGCTTATATAACATTGCCCAAAACTAAATGCAATTTTACATGTAAACTTTCCCACAATTATTAAGAAGAGTGCATGCTTATGCTTGTAAGATAATCTACACGTCAAATCTGTTCAACTTCACAAGATATACCATTGCAGCCAAAGAAGAATCTTTGATCTTATCCAAAATTCACCCACAGGCCAAGCAAGTTTTCTTACACATAAAAAGCTAGTTACCATCCGAGAACGAATGATTAAGTAAAGATGCAGATGTTTCATTCACACGTGTGACTTGTTTTCTGCATTTCTTTTGAGACCACGGTACAAAATAATATCAATTACACCAAAAGACTGATGAATATTGCAAGACCACTGATAGAGTTGGATTAACAATAAGGGATGAATGTTACCAATTCATCCTGAAAGATCAGATTCAATATAAATTGATAACATGGTTAGCTTTTGGAACAAATGCTAATGAGCATAATGGCACAGCCAGAAAACCACATGAAGACAGTATTCATCAGAAAAAGCAAATTTTGAGGCTAGGGATGCACTGTTAACAAGTAATGAGGGTTCGACTTGCATAATCACATACAAGACTAAAGAAAGGTAGAGCACAAAAAGTGACACCTCCCTTATCTGCCCTAACAGATGATGTGAAAGATACATTCTTCCAGCAAATTAGCTTGGATAATTATAAACGTGACCAGATTAAGGATAAATCAATCCACTTAATATAACAATGAACTGTTTTCATCACATTAAAAGCTGGAATGCTTCATTGGTGCTTTCTATTTCATACTCATATCCAAGACTGTTTGCACGAGAACGGAACTCATCCCTCTCAGAGTGAGCCACTTGAATACCTACCAACACATTTGCACCAGTTTCTCCCTGTAGAGACAGTGAATTTGGTCAATTAAGAAATAATAGCAGCAGAAATGGTGTCATTACTACATGCATGAAAATGGTACTAATAATGAAGACAAGCTAGGAGATCACAACCTGTCCCCTGTAGTGGAATAAGCTTATATTCCAACGTGGACTTAGAGCATCCAAGAATTTCATCAAAGCTCCTGGTCTCTCGGGGAAAACAAATCGACAAAGAAGCTCATTCTTAACATTTGATCGGCCTCCCATCTGAAAGAGATCCAAACTGAAGTCAAGTCGTAAACTGATTACTTAACGAGTTTCATAATCGAGCTATATATGTAGAGGACAAAGGAAATTTACAATTTCAGTCGAGGACCTAAGTAACAATCTACAATATGTACATATGTGGCCACTAATCATATACAAAAAAGTATCAAAGATAGCCCAATTAATCCATGTAAAAAAATATTTCGACATTAGGATGAATAGAAAGCTAGGGACAAAATAAATTTCAAAAGCTATCAAGATCAAATTCACAATGTTCCAAATCCAGAACAGACATTTCCAATTTACACTCAATGAGTGAAATTAACTGTAGCCCAGGGCTCACCATTAGCATGCCTAGCCTATATACTAAATGCACCCTATAATGGCCTACATTCATATATCGTTATTGGATACTCTTTCAGTTTACCTTTTGCTAACCAGAAGTGGAAGGGTCTTTGCAGGGTTCTACACAAGGCTTAAGAAAAGGTGATAAAAGTGTTTTGACAGCTCAATATGATGCAATGCCACTGCCCACACTGCAAGTGACATAATTGACAATATGCATCCATATTCCACAAAGAGAGTTCTGTTTAAATTCTTTCCAATTCAACATTGATTCAGTCAATTATTCAGGTTTCAACTCTTCATCAATTGCTATTAACATCTTGAATAGTGCAGAAAGCAGACTATTTCAGAAATGAGGCAATCCACAGTTAAATTAATTCACAAAAGATGTTTTTACTGGCATAAGAGCAACAGAATGAAGAGTCATAACTATCTATTTGTCAACAATCTATAATTTATTTCAAAACCAACTCAAAAAGAATGAGTTACAAAATTACACCATGTATAATTACAGATGTCTTAAAATTAAATATCTAGACAAGTTTGAAAATCAATGGATCCAACACTTCAAAGTGAATTGCCCATATCAAAACCTCGGCATTCATTTAGCTCTGTGCAGATGGTTTTTCATCATCACCCTCATAATATTTTATGAGCTTCTCCACCAAAGTTGAACAGCTACCCAATTCCTAATAATTTTATCTACAACTCAGTAACTGTCTAGTTTGCTAGTTATCAGGCAGAAAAATGTTGTATTTGAATTTTATAACTACCGTAAACGACTTTCTGCACAAGATTGCCCAAGAATAACCCAGAAGGATTTACAATGTTATCCTTTCAAATGTCTCATAAACAGTGAGAAAAACTAAAGGTTTTCAGGGATATAAAATAGTATTTGATGTTCTGAATTTTGACATGAAATAGTACATCAAGTCACCACTTGCATAAGAGTACCGTTGATTGCTTTTGTAGAAAATCTAGAGCTATATGTGTCAACCAAAGTGTCCTCGCTATGAAATTAGTATCCCAGTATATATCACTCTTCGGTTCTTTCTTTGTGCAGAGGTATTTTTGTTTGGTTCTATTTCATGCTTTATGGGAGGTTATTGGTACTTTGTCACATTTGTTTTTATGGCAATACATAAGCACGTATCTTGATAATATTGTATAAGCTGAATAATCTCAGTATAAATATCCGCCTACACTATTGTGTAGAATAGTGATTTGCCCCTCAAACTTTGTGTACTAAAGCGTAAAAGAAATCACACAACCTTCAGCCACCAAGTTTGCAGGTAAGGATAGCATTTTCCTTGTCTATTAAAATGTGCATTACTATGACTGCTAAAGACTGAAATATTATATGGAAGTGAGAAAAACAATTTTAACAGCTTAGTCATAAATTTGGTTAACAGCAGATTCTTCAATGGAATAAACATATATTATGATTGAAAAGGTACATGGACATACAAGCTCATTTTTAATTCAGAAATTGATTGCATTTCTAATTTTGATATTTAAAATGTAGGAAGGAAGAAATTTGTATGGGTAATTATATTCACACCACAATTTGTATGCTAAAAAATGCATGGAACTTCTATGCCGAGGAAGATCTCCATTAAACTGGAGATATGTATCATATTCCATCCTTCTCTTTCCAGAAATCCAAATTACCAACATGAAGCTGTGTCTCAAACCAGTCTGACCAACTTGTCCAGTGAAATATTACTTAAGTAACTTCTAAGACCTTCTCATCAGCACAAAAACTATAATGTCCAGCAATTTACTTAAGCATGACCTCTTTATAACTTCATGAACTCTTGCACCTTGTGCATTTTCTGTTGGCAACCGTGTTAAGTCTAAATGTGAAATTTCAATAATAAACCTCCCACTCCCTTTCAGTAGTTCACCCTTGCTGCAAAGAAAAGCACCTTGTCCAAAAACTTTAATATAGGATAAACTCGTGTATACAAATCTAAGCGAATGAACAACATGCCCACAATTCGCTTGATCAACAAGAGCCCATGATAGATGAAGCCTTATAATTCATTTTTGAGTGAGAGAGAGAGAGAGATGTAGGACAATCCTATTGTTAATAGGATTAGGATTATATATTTATAATAAGATGTCTAACTGTAATAAGTTCATCTTTTTATTCTAATATTTTGAATTCTAATATTTTGTTTAGAATAGAATTTCTTTCCTTTATCAATTAGAATATGATTTATAATTTATTTTAGATTAGGATTTTAGTTTATTTCCTTATATTAATAGGATTAGAGAATAGTTTTGCCTAAAAATACAAATGCATTGTACATTTTTTCAACAACAATAAATTATTATTCAATATATGCAAGACATGATTATTCAAATATCACTCTTATTTATTGCATAATTCTTATTACAAGAATTTCATAAACGCTTCCGCACCAAAATTGGTATCAGAGTAAGGAAATTGTCTTAATCCGATGGTTGACAAAGGTTTTGGTTGCAGTCGAATCACCGACAACGAACGGAGGCTCGACAAACTTCAACAACGAATCGAGGAGATCAATGAAACTCTTCACAACATCACGCAGATGCAGACAGCGTTGAGCCTTGAAAGGAATCACGAGGTCGTGGAGAAGCAAGTTGACAAGAATTTGCAAACCTTAACTGCTATGAATGTTGGTTGTTTCAACAAGCATAAAACAAGACAACATGTGGCCAGAGAATTTCCTCGAGCCACGACCAAGTTCGAATACACACAAATTATCAATGATTATTTTCTTCAACAAAACTTGAGGATGAGTTTTTTCAAGTAGGAGAGATTGATGTAAGACAATCATATTGTAAATAGGATTAGGATTATATATTTATAATAAGATGTCTAACCGTAATAAGTTTTATCTTTTTATTCTAATATTTTGTTTAGAATAGAATTTCTTTTCTTTATTAATTAGAATATTTTAGATTAGGATTTTAGTTTATTTTCTTTTAGAATTTAGCTTCCTTATATTAATAGGATTAGAAAATAGTTTTACCTATAAATACAAATACATTGTACATTTTTTCAACAATAGTCAATTATTATTCAATATATACAAGACATGATTGTTCAAATCTCATTCGTATTTATTGCATAATTCTTATTACAAGAATTTCATAAACACTTCCGCACCAGCGAGAGAGAGAGAGATTGTTACCAAATGTCGCAAGTGATCTTTCACCAAGTCATTATCTGTCAGATTAACAGTATGTAGCCGAGCTGATTTCATCCTTTCCACCATTGCTTCAAGTTCTAGTTTTGTGTGTAGGCCAACACTGTACAAAACAAGAAAAGAAAACTATCTGAAATGAGTCAGATTATCAAACTTTTGTTCTTAGGCACATTAAAGCGTATGCTCCCATCTATAATATGTGTTACCTCATTCAGTAGCACAAGTTTCAAAGAATAACGAATCCAACATGAAAAGGCTTTCTTCATTATAACCGAATAATGCACTTCATTCAACAGAAAATTGAAAGAAAATAGCTATCTTGCCTGTACAGTACTAGAGCCTCTTCCTTGTCAGAATTATATCTGTATTTGAATTCTGTAATATTCATAGGTCCCACCTGCAACCAATCAATGGCACTTGTTTAAAATTGAAGCCATGGTTGAAATAATAAGAAGTATTCAAGAAAAGTAAAGCAACACACAAGCTCACAAAATCTCTTAAAGCTTCCAGGTTCCTCCAGCATGTAAGTTGCAAGTACAGCTTCCCGCTGTCTCCCAACATCGGCAAGCTCAGTTACCAATCTCAATCTGTCAAAGTTCATATTAGCTCCACTGGTTACTGCTACGACATTTTCATCCTTGAGGCCATAGTACTTGCAATATGCTTCAGCTCCGGCAAGGGCAAGAGCACCTGCTGGTTCCAAAATGCTCCTTTTCTCCTCAAACATACAAAGCCCCAAGTTATACATCATTCTGAAGCAACGGGATGCAAACAACAACTAGCTCAGTCAATTGGAAAGCTAAGTCCGTGCAGTATGAACAATGCACATGGTAGGTGACGACATATTATAAAGGATAATTTCTTCATTACTATAGCACCTTCTCAAGCGTCATCAGACCAAAGCAAATCCTACTTACATTTTCATCAGTGAGTGCTTAAACTAACTGACCCAAATTGTCATTTAATTAATCATGTATTGGCTTTCCAAGAGTAAGGAGACAGACCTTACAAATACACCGAGGATTCAATAAAAAAAATATATATATATATAATTCAAAGTGTTCGCATGCATACTAACTACAGCCAATGAACCAGGGTACTTTGTGTTGTGGGGTTGCTAGGGAAGCCAAAAATGTGGTTGGCTAGGAAGCACCGACACGGACATAAGTGTAGGACATGACACGACATAAACAATTTTTCAAGAAAATATTGAAACAACACATCTACACACTGAATAATATAATAATAATTTTTCTTTTCATTTTTTCTTTTTTA
>CAIGRQ010081300.1:0-18437 GCA_903798375.1 Fraxinus sp. D2006-0159
TTTCAGAAGGCAAAAGATGAAAACAAGGAGAGGCTAACACACCAGGTGTGGGGTTCATCCCTTTTGTGTCCTAATTGTAAATACTTTAAAACGACAAATTTTGGGGGTAAGTACAGTAGAAAAATGTCAAAATTCAGCTCATGTATTGTAATAACACGAATTTAAATGAGCTGCCAAGGTGCAGACAAAAAGAAAGGAACTTGAGATTGACCACCAATTGCCCAAAATGTAATGCCAGGTAGGTGGGAAAAGAAGCTTAACTATATAGCATCCACAATTTGTTAAAAGATAAAAAAGAGAATGACTCAGGGTGCTTTAATATCCAAATTCATTGAGTTTTTGGTTTCATTTTACATCTTTAGACCATTCTTCAGCGTTTGGTGGGAGGTACACCTAATAGCCAGAGGAATAAAAGTCCATGTTAATAGGCATGCCTCATTACAAAAGGGATAGAGATGACTGACTTCTCCTTCTCCTAGAGGGTTTCATAGGCAGTGAGTCAAGCATAGAATTTGCCTTTGAAAATGCTGCAAACTATCATATAAGAATTTAATGTTTCAAATCTAATAAAATTCAATTCTAGCATTTAGTGGCAGATAAACGAATTTTTCATCAGAAAACAAGAAGCCTAACTTTGCCAGAAAAAATATAAATAAATAATTGATTTGTTACGAGTGTTGAGAACTGGCACTCTCTCTCTTTAATTACTTGTTTAATGTTGATTCAAGAGCACATATGATACATACACACATGCGTGTGTGAGCACACAGAGAGAGAGAAGAGTACTTTCCGCTTCCTGTCATCCTGTGGTTGGACTTCGATGGCAAGGTACGCATCAACATCGTCTGCGGTAACAAGATAAATTGGTTGCTTTGCACCTGTCATCAACAACGTGTAAGACTAAAAATGAATAGTAATAGAAAAGAATAAACTAGAATCAAAATTGATGATAAAGAATACCATCTATAAAATTAAAAGATCCATCTTCCAAATGGCGCAGCCACTGCAAGTTGAGGAACAAGGCAAGTTAAAGCCTAGAAATGGACATTTCTAGTGTAATTATGCCATCATAAAGCAAGATGTAATCCAGTGTAATTATGACACAAAAGAAAATAATAATCGAAGCACCAACACGTAAGAAACAAGGGAAATATGGAGACAATATAACAGAAATACCTCAAAATTACAACTGGTTGTCCCATTTATAGAGTATCCACATGCTTTGAGTTGCTGTCCTGGAAAAGCTTCACCTGAAATTTGGAGATCCTCTATTGCAGGTAGTGGGTCATCATCTGCAGCCGATGATTGCAATAAAGTTAGAATTAGAGGTTACCAACAGCATCATAATTGAAGCAGTGCATAAACAGAACAGAACTGAAATAATTCTGATCCTCAGAAAAAGAGGACGAAGGTTCCTCGAGAACCGGTGGCAAATGAGAATATGAGTTGGGATCATCAACACTAGTTGTATGTGGCGTTTCGGAAATCCAATTGACAGAAGGCTCTCTATCATTCTGGTTTCCTTCAGTGTCAGGGTCGCCCATATCATTCTGTCTAACAAGGTCACCAAGTGTGACTTTCTTATTGACAGTTTCTTTAATATTATGCATGGAAAGCAAATCATCCTGGTTGACTGCAAGCTGTGCAGGTGCTACTTGGAATGCAATGTTCCTAAAAAGAAAATCAGAAATTAATTAAAAATAAATAAATAAACCAAACAACTCAAGAATATATGCAAACCATAAAAACAAGCCAACTATCAATTAAATTGTGGTATGTGGTAACTATTTTATTATCGGACGGAATAGAACTATATTCGACTTAAGAGTTCATATTGCCACAATTTGCAAAAGCTACATAATTTCGATTGATATTGAAACCTATTGATAATTTTGAGATCTTTATATAATGAATACATCGGATACATTTGAGAAATTTCAGAAATTATGTGGAACTATCGCATGAATTATTTACACTCTTTGGAAGTGCTACATTCTCTCTCCTTCTTATGAGTAAGCTTATATATGATGCACCGGTGGTCTGGTACAGATACGTGTGTCCAGACACACCGACATGAATTTTTTAAAGAAACACCGACACTTATCGACACGTTGATTAAATTCTTTATTTATATAGTATAAATTTAATTTTATATTTGTTATTAATTTTTCTCATTGAAATCTTTTAAAAATGAGTATATATTTGTTATTAATAACAACTTTGAGTTTAAAAATATATAATATGTCTAATAAAGAAAGAAATGATCATGGTAGAATGTCCAAAGAGTGCAAGTATTCAACAAATATCCGATACGTGTAAGATACGGACACACTACCCTAGTTGAAGTGTCCGTGCAACAGAGCTTATAAGCACAAATAAGCCCACCCAAACATGTGTTTCAATTGCCAAATTTGCAAACGCTACAATATTTATGTTCATGTTGAAAACTATTGATAATATTGAGAACTTTTATATAATGCATACGTCAACTACATTTGAGAAATTTCAGAAGCTCCATGGAACTATGGCATGAATAATTACTCTTTGGAAGTGCAAAACATGTAGGAGCCTCCTGAAATATTTTGAATGTGAGGATTCATTTACTCCACAATTCTCTCCCAGACTTGTGAAATATTTCAACATCTCCAAGGGTTTCCGGATATGGGGAGCAACTCTAGGGACAAAAAAATCTATTGTCTATTTCCTTTTTTGCTAAACCCTTTAGATATTTTACAACCAGCAACCAGTTTGTCAGAATCAGAGTGAATTATTGTCATTTTTGTCTTTGGGTTCTGCTCTTGTGGCACCAGAATTTGGAGTCTTTTTCCTGTTAATATTTTCTCGCCTTCATTTGTCACAGCCCATAAATTACCTTCAGGCCTATATTTTCTGACACCCTCACTCCCTATCTCCCTCCATCTATCCCCATCCCATTGTGCCACCAAGATTTTAGCTCCCTCTCCCCATATCTGCTGATGCCAAAGGGAAGTCCCCATCTCCTCTACCTTTTCTGCCCATCCCCATCGTGCTGGCCATAAAAGTCTCAGCATCCCTTTCTATTTATTCATTATCACATTACCAAATTACTAGATATCAATATTATTTTAAAATTTCACAAATTAAAATCATTATAGCAACAATAATCATCATTAAATAATTGTTAATAATTATTAGCACACACAATTTTATGTTTTTTGGGACTCTTAACTAATGTAATAAAAAATGCTAACAACTTAAAAATATTAAGCTATTTAATTTATTTATGTTGCAATATGTAGATGAAATATCCCTGAAAAATTGTGCTCACTAATCTCACTTCTAGTCATCAACATTCTCTCTCTGTTCATAAGTAAGAAGTGTATAACTGCTTATAAATATAGTTTACCAAAATGAACATTTTTCAGAAAATCACTAAAAAGTTAATGTTACTCAGAAGTAACAAGATTTAACTAATCCATACGACCTTGAAATAAAGAGAGCTTTGGAGGCTTCTAATTTTTCTTATAGGCTGGAGTTTTACAGCTGGGCAAGTCTTCTATTGTTTGAGCATATCAAAATCTTTATTTTCAATTATTGTACAACCCAAATTTGAAAAATGGACCTCAATCTTTCCTTTTCAATCATGAAAGAAAAATGTTGAAAGAAACAAAATAGTATGATTAGGCACTAGCATTCTTTTATCTCACAAAAAAAATTGTTAGCCATCAATAGTGTTAGGGTATCTCCAAGAGACTCTCTAAATACATGATACTCTCTATTTTAAAGAGTTGATGCTTAAAAATAAATTCCAAAAGAGACTCCAATTTTAACTTTTTAAAAGAGAGAGTAGGTCTAGCTCTCCAAATTTGGAGAGTCAAACTTACTCTCTATTCTTACTTTATAATTATTACAATTTATAAGCTAAAGAACACTCTGCTTTTTAAATTATTTGAATCATAGTCGATTTGATTGGCCATTGACATATGAAAAAAATATGTCAAATAAAAGATAAGGAGAAATCAAAATTAATTTTTCAAAAAAAGCAATACATAGAACATTGTTGGTTTATAAAAAAATTTACTCTAAATTTAAAAATGCTCTCTAGTATGCATAGATGCTCTTACTCTATAATTATGAGATTACGATTGGTTGTTCTCTTAAACACAGAAATAGCGCTGGCAAGAAGTCGGATTACCATATGCTAGCAAGATAAAAAGCGTTAAAACCACTTGATCTAAAACTATTAAAATAGATAGGGCCACATATATCATCTAATTAATTCCTTCAACACATCCCCCTCACATGTAGATAAAATTCCTTTTTTTTTTTATTCAAAGCCTAACATGTGCAGGAATTCATTTAAATGGATCGCATCGAGATTTGATCTAAAGGCTTTAGTTATTAGATAAGGTCAATTTATATCATTTAAATATTATCTTCAACAAAAAGGAAACTAGATGGAAATTTATTTAGCCCTTGTTCGATGGAGATTAAAATAAGATTTTTAGCAGATTTTGATAAAAGTTAATGAAATCTGTGGTTGAAAAGTTGTGAATTCATGAAATATATGGTTAAAATTAATTGTTGACTTTTACTTTGATAAAAATCTAAATTATAATTTCTATCGAACGGGGGCTTAGCTTCGACGGAAAGATCATAATCCATTTTACCATAAAAGAAATTATTTTCACCTCATGCAAGGACCTCACAAGTAGCTAAGTCATCACTTCAAACATGCCAGACAGCAGAAAAATTTATGAAACAAGAACCCACCAACAAAAGCGGAAGGTTGAGATTGTACATTCAGTTCACAATAGCAGTCTCCATTTGACCAGGCTCACCTGCTCGAGAGAGGCGAATACCTCCCCAAGTCATCAGGCTCCGAATTTTTTGTGGCTGCACCTAGACCACTCTGATGATGCCCCATTAGATCTCCATCCATTGTTGTATGAGGAGCTGAAGATGTTATTTTTCCATTAGAATACACCGGTGGTGGCACCAGTTCCAGCCCAATTTTCATCTGGCATGGATAAACAAGAGTCTGAGATATACATCATAACAACTAAGATGAGGTACTTGATAGTATGTGACCACATAAAATGTCAGCCCAACCTTAGGATGAGATGATGATTGAGGAAAACTAGAGGGATTGACTTCAGAACGCCATGGTGCTAGCTGGTACTGAGACTCCTTCAGCTTTGCCTATAATAGTTCAAAGGACAAAATACGATGTAAGAAATGGAAAAATACATGGATGTCCATCATCACAAAGACCACCTAAATGTAAATCCCTTTGAAGTGCTTTAAATCTCCATAACATACCTCGATAGCAAGAATTTGTTCAAGTAAATGTCTAAACAAAACCTGCAATAAAGGTTCCAAGATAAATCCAATGAATGAGACAATCTAAAGAAACTTCCTCCTCCAGAATATAGACATCTCAATTCCACATAGATTTAGAGTTGACAATGAGCCAAGGCTTGTGCATGCTTGGTGCTTTATTGTTTTTAGAAGGCTTAACCTTGAGCGGAGCCAGAATTCTTTGTTCAAAAATTCAGCTCATATAAAAGATGCAAAGCTTTCACAAGTATCAGCAAGCTATTAAGCTCATGTCTTTGAATATTTACACAAGTATTTCAATATTAAATGTAAAAATACAAGTGAAGGAAAGAAAAGGTAGCGTTATGATAAGGTAGTGATTTGGTTATTAAGAAGTGCAACAGAATACCAAAGAGGGCCAAGTTCATATAACAAGCTATGGCCCTCATTCCAAAAAAAGAGAGGAAGGAAAGAAAGAATTTCAAGAGTAAAGTTTTGAAGGAAGTAAAGGATACAGACGCAGATAACAGAATAATGTGCAATTATATGACTAGTAGCACTAGAATAATAGCACATGAGGTATTAGCAGAATCTAAGGATAAAAACCCCCCAAATAGAAAAACATGATGGACCAACAAGAACGTCTGGATGGCAGTTAGGATTAAAAGAATGCTATAGAAACTTGCAAAAATATAAAAATGTGGAAGCATCTTAAAAGTGGCTAGTATTACCGTTAACCTTCCATGCTTAGCGTATTTCAGACTTTGAACGCTGTAGCACTTTTGTCCCCAACCTATTTTCCTTGGTATCATTACCCTTAACCTTCCATTCATTAGTGCATTTCAACCTCATGTTTCCGTTCGAAAATACCACTAAATTTAATTAAAGAAAAATTTGCCCTTTGATTCAAACAAAAAAATTAAATAAGAAACAAGAGGAAAACCAAAATCATCTTCCCCAAACATTCTTAGTCCTCACTCCCAACCAACCTCAACCCCCACCACCAACCAACAGCAACCCACCATTGCTATTTGCCACTACCAACTTCTGCAGTCCTTGCCCCCAACCACCACCAGTAGCAACAGTGCTAACAAAAACTGAACTGGGTTTTTATATGAATCATTACAAAAAACTTGTATACACACGTATACACAAAGAAAGAGGAGAATTATAGTAGGTATTAATAATTTTACCTTCTCATCTAGTCTTTGAGTGTTGCAAGATCTTAAGATTTAAAACTGAGATTCGAAGAGACCTTTTAAGTTGGAATTTGTGTGCGAGATGCAGAGGTAATGACAGAGTTGGAGCTGGGTTTTTGTCTGTGCAATGGAAAGTGCTGTGTGGCCACTACTTGTTTGGGGTACGGGGTTGGTGGTGATAAGTTGGTGACTCATTTTCAATGGAGTTAATGTGCAAATTATTGATCGCGAGTTCAAACAAGATTCGTGTGTTCAAACAAGCTTCTTTTTTAAGCCTATTTCACCATATTTTGTTATGGGTCCTTTCTCATAAACTTCTGGTTTTTATTTGATTCAATTTTCACGGCGGATGACTTTCTACAAAACTGAAAAAACTAAATAGGGCCTTAGTTGACACAGGAGGAGATTGTATAAACAAGATAACGGGCATGAACAGTTCTTCATCCGCTCTCTACTCCTTGTATCTGACTCCTAGCAGCGACTTTTTTCTTTGTAGCAGTGGGGAATGAAGACAGGAATAGTGCTGAAGATGCAGGGGGTGGGAGGGGCTTCCTGATAAAGAAGGATATTTCTTTTGTTTTTCGCTTTTTTTTTTTTTACTTTTCCTATGAACTTGTTTGTTTGCTTGAATCACAGGGGAATTATGTATTTTCATTAAATTAAAAAAACACCAGAACTGTGAGTGGGGACGAACTACACTTTAATAAATGGAAGGTTGAAGGTAATAATGCCAAGTAGAAAAGGAGGGATAAAAGTGCGGCAACGGTAACGTTGGGGACAAAACGTGCAATTTAGAAAAAGTATAAGTTAGCTAACCAGAAAATTGACAAGGCATTAAAGGATTCTTATTTTAGGTTCTAAATCAAGCCAACTGTATTAAACAAGAAACAAAAGAGTTCTTTTTAATAGAAAGCACAGAATAATGGAGGAATTATTTCGACGAATTAATGAATGGCATAATGTCGATATTGGAAATTTGTCAAACTTCACTGCAGATACGAATCTGAATTATACTGAAAGGAATTCAAGTTTCAGGGGACGGAGAAGCTTTGAAGAGGATGAAGATGAGGAAAGCAATTGGCTAAGATGGAATTCCTATGGAAATACGGAAGTGTTTGGTTGAGGTGAGCATTACATAGTTTGCAATTCAGAAACCTCAGGTGAATCTCAGTGTGAGAAACCCACAAAATGAGAAGAAATAGACTAACACCTAAGTATGCAAAAAGATTTGATCACACTGCCAACATAATCATTCCTGAATGAGCACGATGAAATATGTAATTACAAAATTTATGATACGAGAAAGGTGCAGAACAAGAAGAGCACATATAGATATCATTATGCCATAAAAGTTGGACTAATCATTTTCTGGAAAATCATTCTAATAAGCTTATTATATTCGGGTAGAAAATATTTGACAAATTCAAGATTTGATGCACAGGAACTACATTGATGTTCTCCATGTATGACCAGTTTTCCAAAATGGACTAGATCAACAAAAGTAATTAGCTTCTAAAATTCTGAGCCAAATATTAGACTCGAAAGTGATTATTAATGATCTTCTATGTTATTATTTGATTTTATTCTTCTGTAGCTAAATTTTAAAGCAACCTTATCGAAAAATTTCATTTGCTTTCAATATCAAAACATTAATTCTCATAGACCAACGCTAACAGCTAAACACCACCAAAACAGTTGGAACAAATTAGAAAGGCTCAAAAGTTACATTTCTGCATGTTCTATTTGCAGCTACAGAACCATCTAAGAGGAAACAATTTAAGCCATGTTATACTAAAATATGCCGATAGTCGAACCCAAATATTTAAAAACGCCAAGTCGTTCTGGTAACCGACAAGGGTGAGGGTCAAGGGTAGCAGTTTGATGCTTCACAATTTTGATTAATAAAGAATACTAAAAAAAAGTGTCATCTATTTCATTATAAGAAACAATTAATAAGGCTACTCATATTAACCTTGACATTACTGACAATGGATTGAGCATCGGCAAGAGGCGGCTGAAGAGAATACTCTGCAAGAAGAGGCATTAGAGATGACACAAACGTTGATCTTTCTTGCTGTGCAGCCTGAAAGAACCAATATATGAACCTGAGAATATATTTGGTCACATTTGTAGAAGGGGGAAGGGAGTGGTTAAAGTTTGTCCAATCTTTCCCATGTCATTAACTAGCCTTACTCTTAAACAACACACCATCACAATAATTGAAATTGAATCCAGAAAAGAACACATTAGATTTAGAAACTTAAAAAGCAAATGTGTGGCCTCTATGCATGCGTTTTGTGCTTAAGCATGTTTTTATGTGTATTTAAACACGCGCAAATTGCAAGATCTGAAACAGTGAACACGAATCTGAAAATTTTGATTTCCAAGTAAACCAAAAAAAGTGAATTTAAATTTGTATCTATAAATGTAAGATATCCACGTAGCATAAACATTGAAAATCATCAGTTCCTTCCAATGATACTAATACTAAGACGTCATTTGAGTAATCTTAAAAATTACCTGCAAATAATATTACTCTTTCACTATTACGCGATAGATCTTTCTTGAATATGTATATTTTTGAATTGTGCTTATAATAACTAATAAATTTGGTAGAAATCAATACTCATACACAGATCTTTCTTGAATATGTATATTTTTCTGGACTGTGCTTATAAGAACTAATAAATTTGGTAGAAATCAATACTCATACACATATATAGAATGCCAAAAACAGAAACTAACTTAGATATTTTAATATTTTATTTTAATTTAATGATTTATCAGTTAAAATTTTTCTTCAATAGCTTAATTATAGGAAGTATAGTTAGGATAGAGATGGAAATATTTTCAAATCATTCAGGGTATTAGAATCATTTCATTGGTAACATGCATAAAAGTTCCCTAGTTCCCTACTTTATTTCTACAATACCACCAGTATTTTCACAAGTAATGTTTCTTCGTATGTCAGATTAAAACGTAAATTTTAAGGAAACAAAAACAAAAACTATTGGTAACTTTGACCTACTTATAAGATGAGACAAGCATGTTCTAACTGATTAATATTTATGATTCTCCTCTCATTGATGAAAATTTTAGTTCATAGAGGACTTTGAACAAAACATCATATATGCAAGAAAGGTCAACCAAATGTTGCATTCAATCGTGAGACAATGACATCAAGAAATTTCAAGCCAAAAAAGGACCAAAACTAGACAGTATAAAGGATGTATGAAGATAATACCTGTAATGCATATGTAAGACGCACGTTTTCTTCCATTATATCTTGTCTGTAGGAAATTGCTTTAGATGCAGCATCAACAAGATCTTGTTGTTGCTGATCAAAGGCCTTAGGACAAAATTAAATGCACAAAAAACTTGTCAATATTCCAAAAACAGAGCAAATGAATTTCTTATAAAGGTTATAGAACACAAATCCTGCTCACCAAACGCATATATGCAACACGCTTCTCTAAGCCATATTTCTCATTACGAATTTGTGCTTCCTACCAAAAGAGAATAATTAACTCAACAATAAAAGGAACTTAAGGGAAAAGACGCAATCATAGAGTACTGCAAAATTACAATTTCTTTTCTACCTTCACTGAGAAATCTGCAAGATGTTTCTTCAATTGCGAAATCTCTTCTTCATGTTCTTGAACCTTCGCAACAAGATGCTACACAGATGCATGCAACAATGATGCTAGAAGCAAAAGGATTATATATGACTAGTAGCTACTAGACTTTACATTGAAATATTCCAAATGATATTTATTTCTGGTTGTCTTATGATACCTGCTTTGGGCTATTAGTATTGTTGACATCATCCATTGAAATTAAACCTTTTCTAGAAGTAGAGCTCCATTCTTCTTGAATTTGGTACCTAACAAAAGCAGTAAATGCTCCGCGTGCTAGTATCATGGTAGTTAAAAGGAATCTCACTTGTAGACCACATTGTGTGAATCAGTTATTGAAACTGATGTACCTGCTAGGTGAAAATGTTGTAGAAGGTGACACAGACTGGGAAAAGACAGAATTATCCGAGGCCGCCTGACCACCAGGAAGCACTTTTAGTGACCCATTAAGCTTGCCACTATCAAATTGGTTTACAAGATGAGCGTGCATGGTACCATCCATATCTTTTCTCATCAAATCTTTTTGGAGAACGGCTGTTTCTGATAAATCGTGAACAGAATTGAGTTCTATTTCTCCAATCCCACCTATTTGATCTTCATAAGCCAAAAATAATTGATGAACTCTACGAGGATCATTAACATGGTCATCCCATAGATCAACTGAATGAGGAACTTGAGATTTCAGATCACCTGATTTCTGCGAAGGATAGGCAACTTAGATGATAAAGAGATTGAGTCAAGTGTTTCATACACGGAGACAAGAAAATTAATGCGTGCAAGAGTCTATCAAATAAGTATTGGAAAATTGGAAAAATTGATAAAGAATTAAACAAGAAATATTTACTTTTCAATTTATATTCCACTTCAGCTAATAAAAACATAGAGCCCAAGTTATTTGTGAATTTAAACAGGTGTAACTTCTGATATCATTTTAACGCATAACAGCCCTTTCTTTAACAATGTCCTCTTTTTTGGAGGTTTTTTTGCTATGTTGCATAGACACGGGCATGGGACACGGATACAACATAATATGGAGGCATCGACTCGTGATTTTTCAAACTGGATACATTGGGGATACGTTAATTTACATTCTTTAAAATTGTAGAATTTATTTATTCGATCTTTATGTTAATACTTTCTTCTTATTTTTTATCATGAAATCTTTTAAATCTACGAGTCACTAATGGTTATATAAAATAAGTGAAATTTAAACTATATATTACACTAAGGAAGGAAAAATACAAATAGTACATGTCTTGGAGCATCCGAGGAGTGTCTATGATCGACGCGATCACGACACAACACGACACGTGTCGGACACACCGTACAAATAGGAGTGTTGGCTTATATAGGTTTTTTGGTTGTCCATGATAAATTCAAACCACAAAAGCAAGATTAAAATTTTCATATTTCCCAAAATCATTTTAAGACACAAAAACAATATCAGAAAATGCTTCTCTAAATGTCTATGAAAGGGACACGGTCAAAATCTTAAACAAAGTAGTAACTAAATAAATAGGTCAAGATCCTAGCCCTTAATTGACGTGCCTCTCTAGTCTCTAAAAACAAGATAATGAACTTACAACCAATGTATCACTAAATCACAATTGGCATCTTCCCTGGAATATAGATAAAAAGCGATCTTAATTCCATGTAGCCCTAGGACTATAGCCTTCACTATTTCAAATTCACCCATCTTGACCTCTTCATCAGTATAGTCACTCTCTAAGAATTAGGTCTGATCATCCAAGATAGGACTTGATTCTGATGCTTCAACTGCTAAACTACTATTATTCTCTTCCACAAAATTACTGCATAAACTAGTTTTTATCTAATGGCACCGTCTAAAGCAAGAGAAAAATATTTCAACAGTAAGCCCCTGTTCGACATCATTAAATCAACTCTTTTTTCTCAAACTCATTTTTAATCACACATTCACACAATAAAATATTTTGCACGTAAACCCAAAACTTTTTCTTACTTTTTAACCTCATATTCTCCATCACTATTCCAAAACTCATTTTTCCAAAAAAAAAAAAAAACTAATGGATGTAAACAGGGGCTAAACTTAATCCACTGCAGTTGGAAATAATGGTGTTCTCTAATGTTTTTATGATAAGAAACATAATTTATTGTTTATATAAGCGAAACTACAAATATTGAGAGGATAATAGATCCTCTAATTGGATGCAAGAAATCTGTCATGCTCCAAATTCAAAGTTTCATTTGCTCTATTTCCACGTACGTTAATATATATTTACCTGGGTTACCATTTATATAATTTGAACCGTTTTATCTATCTATAACCAAAAATGCATAATGTGAATTATAGTTAGTTATGAGTAGTGCAGGTACAAGATATTCCAAAGGTTCATTTGCAGCCTATTACCACGTGAATAGATATATATAGGTACCTAGATTATCTTTACCATATCAGTAAGCTAATGATACCATAAAAATTAATATGAACAGGAAAAAGTCTCTTTTTGTCGAGAGGCTCCCATCCTCGTAAAGGCTGTGGTATCTATCGTTTAAATTATTTGAAACGTTTTATCTACCTATAGACAAAAATGCAGAATGTGAACTATAGTTAGTTATAAACTTATAATTAGTAGGGATACGAGATATACACATGTATAGGGAATGATAGAAACAATCAACTAACAGGCCTACATGCTTGAGGAAATTGAAGATGCTTGCAGGCGATGATGGATGATCACATAAGGTAATTTGATATAGTAAGTTTCAAGTTTCTAGTTTCAAGTTTCAAGAAGTTTTGATCACAGGATTTTGGTCATACTATTGTGTTAAAGAGATAAGATCAAAATAAAGACCATAAAGAGTAAAATAATCCTTGCAGATTGGGAAGATAAAGCATGAAACGTGCATTTGAATGATGGATAGCTCTCATAAAGAGAATTACCAAGCATTAGGAATTAAATGCCGTGGCTGAATCCAGGAAATACACACAAAGCCACTTTAAGGTCAGAGTTAATAGAGGAGTCTTGCTTGTAGACAAATTCTAATCCTAATTGTTTGCCACAAGGCAGCCTCTAGATATTGTGGCTTTCCATATTCAATGTAAAATATAGGACATAAAGAAAAAGGATTTGAAAGAAATAATGGGTGATAATTATGAAAAAAATCAGAATTTGGACCCGTAGTTTTAAAAAAAAGGAGAAACTTTTGCACGGAGAGCATCCAATGTAAGAGCACTTACATATTTCTCAAGTTCCTGAATTTTCTTCCGAAGTTCAAATCTCAATCGATTGTTCTCTTCCACCTATGAAAGACAATCAAGTTCTGTCAAATGGCTAGTTTTTTACCATCACAAGTCATAGGCTTCACAAGTGCTAAGAGAATTATTCTATTAGCATAATGTATCATTAAAAAAATACCAACATAGCATAATAATTTACCCCCAAGAAGTAAAAGTTGTACAAAATTCTAATATCAGTAATAAAAGCATTTGAGAATTTTCTGCGATTATAGATAGGGAAAAAATGTATAAACTTATCTCACAACCAATAAATAGGGCAGCATAATCATCTACACAGAAACCCCTATATCAGGGATATATGCTTGGGAGCAAGGGTAAATAAAGTATAGTTAAGTGGCTGGCGAGCCATGAAGAGTGACGTGGGTGATGCGCCACTCTTAAGGGTCTATAATACAGCAGGACGGTGAATGTTAGCTGATTAAGTGACAATAGTCAAGGCACTCCACCACATTGCTTGCCAGGGTCCTTTTGGAGGAAGGTAAAGGTCCTTTCATCAAAATCAAAAAAAAAAAATCTAGAAGCAGCACATTTTGATCTCTGGCAAGAGAAACTCTTACATTAGAAATTCAAATTCCAATTGACAAAAGTACAAGAAAATATAGAAGAGTGCGAAATACAAACTAACGTATTTCTAAATAAACATTAAATATGGCCTAGTTTGAAAGAAACATGGAAAAAACATAGATGAGGATACAAAGTATAAAGGCAGCTCATCTTGAAGGACCATAGAGAAAAAAGAAGAGAAGGAAATCACTTCAACATAGAGAGAGTTACAAAGAGGACGAGCAGTCAGCAAAGTGAGAAATAAAAGAAACTCAATCGAGCAAAAAGTTCTCTCCAACAACACAAATCAATAATTTCCAGAAAATCCCAAGGTTTAGCCCATGGAGAGGGAAGGAAAAATATCCTATCTGACAAAGATCAGAATAAAATGAATCATGGACAATATTAACATCTAGGAAACGCTACCAACAATGTCATGAATAAGATAGCTATATTAAAGGAAGCATCAAAAGTGCTGCACCATTGGGAAGCCAAGAACACTGCTTTGTCCTAAAGTAGAGGACCTGGGAGATACTGTATTAAAAACTCCATTGATTCTGTCTTGTCCTCAAAAAATAACCATTAACGCAAGCCCCCAGAATACTTTACTATCAACCTCATCACTAAAACCACAGGTCCTGAGACGAAACATCTTATTCATAGCTCAGGAAAACAATAGCCTTATAGAAAACACAAGATAAATCTTCTCTGAAGTTCATTTGCCATATCACAGAGCAAAAGTCAATGATACGTATCTCATTATTCCTGACATGAGACACAAACATCATGAGAAAGAACATTGATTGGCCTCAGTATCTATAACAAAACAATGGAATTCAGTGCTGTAAGAATCATTAACCAAATGAAGCCCTTTTAGATTGGAGAAAATCTCAGCTTACCTGGTAAAAGTGAAAAAGGGAAAAGGGGCTGATAATGAGTATGACCAAGTACCAGCAAAACAAAAAAATGGGATTTCTGTGATAAAAAATCCAAAGATTCCAAATTCAAGCTTAGACTATCATTTTATAATGCACTCGTCATAAGAAGATCATTATATTGAATGACTAATCATTTTAATGTTTCCCTTTTCTCCTTCCATTAGTACTATTTGCTAAAGGCACAGTTAGTAATATTACTTGTGATATTCAGGCACACAATTAGTTTATATGAGCAATTTCTTAAATGGGCTTAGAGGATCAAATTGCCAAAGATACAAAAGCTGACCTCTCTTTAATGTAGGATTGCTGTCATGTTAATTCAAACTAGCTTCATTCAGTGATTATTCATTTTAAGTGGTCTGTCGTGTGTTTATTAAGTGCCTGCTATTTCTCAAAGTCAAACAAATGCCTATTAAGCATTCATTTAACAAATTTAATTACTCGATCCATCCTAGTAAAAGGGCTCAATTTCAGAACCCCAACATCTTAAGGAAATGTGCATTAAATGTTTCTCCCTCCTTTTCTATCATGTAATTATCAAAGTTCCCTTCATCAAAAAAACAAATAAAATATATTAATCATCTGAATCTCAATATAACTAATTCGTAGTGGGATAGTATAGGTAACTTATTTTTTATGAAATGAAGCTTTTTTCTGGGGGACGTATTTTCTCATACATGTGGTCAAAGGAGTGATACTGCGGCATAGGATGGACGAAGATCAGTGGAATCTTTGATATTTGTCTAATATAGGATTGTGTGTTCTCTTTTACAAGTCTATACTTGTTAGGCATAACCATATAGGGCCGATGCTAAATTAGAAGAGATATATTTTGGTTGATGACGTTTTTGTACAGTTTTTCTAGTCCAGTAGTAAATGTCATTACAGATCAAATAAAACATTATACTATTCAGTGAATGTGTTCCTACTATTTTACTTCATCGGGTGTGTGCTAGGCATGATTTTAGAGACAAAGTTGGGATAACACTCTCATCCCTTTTGTTCCCAGTGGTTTCCATTGCAGTTTCCAAGAGCAGACCCTTGTTGCAATGTTGTTCTACAAGTACATATTGGAACGGCATCGAGAGATTGCACGATACATGTATAAATACAAATATATTATTCAAAAGATGTTTATATTCATAGTACAGAAAATACCCTGCCCTACTAACATAAAGTACATACAGTTAAAATACAGGAGAGAAAAGGAGAGAGGGATAGAACTAAATATGCCTGCTGTTTGATAGTGGCCTCGGCAGCTTCTACTGCATTCATGACCTGAAACAATCCGTCATTGCCATTGATGTCGTTGGTATCGCTCACCACCATGCCCGCAAATTTACTTTCTAAATTGCCTTCTCCATTTTCCATGTTTTTCGACTTCGAATTTTGTAACCAAAAATCAAATTCACAGATAAACACAATAGAATACAGTCACACGACTAATCAGATATTCGCATTTACAGTATGTTTCGATGTACGCACCTGCGGTCCTCGGTTAAAAATTCACAGATAAAACCCTATGGATGAATTCGAGACAGCAATGAGAAACGATGGTGAAGAAGGGAATTTTGTTCCGAGAACTCAGAAAAATAAAACAAATTGAATATATTAATGAGGAAATCAAAGGCTAAAAACAAAATGGAATCGACAAGAGGAAAAGATGGGGACATAAAAGCGTAAGATTTACAGAGGGAATTTTGATAACAGGGTTTTGGGAGGGGAGTTGGGGGTCTCTTTCTTTTTTTCTTCTTTTCAGGGGGAAATTGTTAGTTGAGGGATCGTGTTACAATTTTTAATTTATCAAGTACTACGTTGGCAATACTTGATTTTCAAGCAAGTCCTTGTTTAGGCCACGTTAAAATTCTCGTTCTCGTTCTCATTCTCATTCTCATTCTTCTACTCATTTTTAATCATACATTCTTCTATAAAATAATATTTTTCATCACATCAATAATTTTTCCTTCTTTTTCAACCACACATTCTCTATCAATCTATTATTTCAAAATACATTCTTCTAAAATAATGTGGCTCAAACACACCCTAAATTTTTCTTTTTNTACTCATTTTCAACCACACATTTTTCTATAAAATAATATTTTACATCATATCAATAATTTTTCCTTCTTTTTCAACCACACATTCTTCATCAATCTATTATTTCAAAATACATTCTTCTAAAATAATGTGGCTCAAACACACCCTAAATTTTTCTTTTTGTCAACTGCCAATGAAATTGTACCATGTGCTTCTCTGAATGAATCCTATTAAACTTTCCATGTGCATGTAACATTACTCTAAAAATTTTAGTATATTTTAATAAATGTTGATGAAATTTATGATACAAAAGTTTATAAAAGTTGTAAATTTCACATATGGAAAGTTTCACCGATTGAAATTGATAATTTTTTATTAAATAACCACTAAATCTCTAGGTGTCTACTCAAGTAGAAATTGAAATTCATCCAAGTATGAATTTGATTTTTTTTAGAATAATTTTGTGAAAAAAAGTAAAGAAGATTCTACATTGAAATGTGGAAATAATTCAATTTTTAAGAATATTGTTAAAAATGAGTGCGGGGAAAAAATCATTTTGACAAAAATATTTTCAAACAAGACGAAGATAATTAAAGATTTTGAGTAGCTTTTGAAGGTTACTAGATCTCGAGGATTAATAATGCCTCGACAATGAAATGTTGAACATTAACTTGTTCCTTTTTTTAAGTTTAGGAACTAACTTGCCAGCAATGGAGCAATTCTTTTTTAATTTTTTTTTTTAAAAAAAAACACCCATACAAATCTCATTGGACTAATGTGCTTCTTATAAAAAGATACATCTCACTCTATAAGTGCTAAGTAAAATCTAGTTTATATTTTTAATTAACATGGAAAAAAAATTATGATTCGATAAGAGTGGATCAATTGAAATAACTCTTTAATATATATTTGTTCGTGCTAAGTTATGATACCTCAAAATTCCCACTAGTAAAAATTCATGTGTTTCACTTTCGTGCACTATGATGATACGTAGGGACGGATGTGGGGAGTACTGGGCCGGGCTGTAGCTCGATTCAGTCTCTCGCCCACTGAATTTTTTTAAGTAGAAATAAAAGATTTTATGTAAAAAAAATTCATGTGTAATTTTATTTTTTTACGTATTAGTCCGACTTGTAATTTGATTCTGGATCCGTTCCTGATGATACGTTCATTTAAAGAAATTATATGATTTTGTAAAATTTGAGAAATTGATACGCATGGTTCAGTATGAAGTATGAATACATTACCTTGTAAATAATCTAAAGATGTGTTTAACTTGTGACTATTTGATGATGCCATGAGATACTAATGGCAAATTTGACAGGTTTTTTGAAAAGTTAAAAGTGTTGTCGAAATTAAGAAATTGTTTTAAACATGTTTGAATAATTTTTATCTAATTATATTCGCTAAAGAACTAGTGGTAATTACAGGTTTCCCTATTTTTCAAGATTTAAATTCTTAAATCAAATTTCAAGTTCAAAATTTCAAAAATCAGATGTTTTATATA
>CAIGRQ010081320.1:0-20017 GCA_903798375.1 Fraxinus sp. D2006-0159
TAATAAAATTTAATACTCTAACTATACTAACTACCATTTCTTAATCTGTATGAAAATAACTATAGGACTATCTTTTTGGGACGGAGGAAGTAGTATATTTTTTAATTTTTAATTAAATAAATAATTTTTAGTTTTGATTTTTGCTGTTGAAACCTTTTAAATAAGTAGTAAGTATTGTTGGGTATTTACTTCATCATACACAACGGAAATTAAACAAGTTTGAATACTTAAAAGTCGGATCACATTTGTGTCTAGATAGAGTACGTGATATGAAAGGTTTGAAACCAACAAACAAGATTAAGGATAACAAAAAAAAATTTGTTTAACTCGATACCCTTAGGGTCCAGTCTTGAATGGGACGAGGATTACCAGTCTAATTGGGTAAACGGCTGCGAGAGTTATTGCTCCAAAGCATATACTGGAAACATAGTCCCCGCCCAATTTCTACCCCATTTAAAGTTAATTTTAAATTTAAATTTTTTATCAAACAAAAATAATATATTTATTATCATTTTTAAAGAGAACATAAGTTGTTTTTAATAAATTGGAAAAAAAAAAGTAATAACATTTATTAACTAAAGATATAAAAAATAAAATAAAGAAAAAATAAATGGGGCAGGACCTGCCTCGCCTCGATCCCGTCATGTCCCGCTTTAACTAGATATGGTGATGGGGTAAGTTAACTCGACGAAACAGGGGTGGGAATAGCTGACCCATTCCATACCTAAACAAGATTCTATGGATGTAACCCCCTTCGGGGGTGATCGAGTTGGTGGAGCAAGTGAACGCGGAGATCGAAAGTCACGAGTTCGAATATCCTGCCAACACTTCTGACTTCCCTGATCGAACCCGTCGTACCGGGCTTGTCTAGTGCGGTTTATCTCTCATGTGTGGTTTACGGCTACTGCACACGGAGCAATGTTTATCCAGTACGCAGTACGCACTTACGGATAGCGGCTACGGGTTCCTACGTCAACAAAAAAAATAAAAAAATAAAAAATAGATTCTATGGATGTAAATTCCCTGAAATGAAAATACAAGACTCAAAGGATGCAAATTCAGTGAGATGAAAAAAATAATAAATAAATAAATAAATAAAAATCTTTCCAAGAGGAACTACTTAAAGAAGATATTGCAACATTTCAACATGCAAGATTGCAAGTCATTCTCTACCCATTTCATGCCAATTATAAATTATCCTCATTCATGAGTCCCAGCAATTCATCAAAGAATGGTAGAAATGTCTTGAGTAGTGTATGTATCAGTAGTGTAAAACTTAATATTCGCTATGATTTGTAGAAGATCAGACAATGAAAGTAGTTAGTCTATACACGCAGGGGCGGAGCTAACCCCCGATGAGCGAAGGCGGTGGCTTTTGGTCGGAAAAATTGTTTCTTCGTGGCTTTTCCAAGAGAATCGGAGTTTGGCGATTTTTAGTGGATGGTATGGAACTTCAACGAAACATACAGAGAGGAGAGGAAGAGGTGGGATTCACTAGAATTGGAATCCAAAGATTTTTGGTTTCCCAGCAATTAATGCTAGGAACTATACAAAAGACGGACAATTGTAAATTGTAATAAGTGGGTGGGGTTTTGCAAAAGTCGAATATCTTTTTTATTTTTAAATAAATCAATTATTTTACTATTAATTTACTGTTTGAGCCCCACTTTTAGCAAATAATGCATTTTGGAATAGTAGATTAATTGAGAATATGTGATTAAGAAATAATGAATTTTTTTTGATTTTACGTATAATATTATTTTATTGAAGGATATGTGCTTGAAAAGAAGATAGAGAAAAATGAACTTTGAAAATGACGTGAATCAAACAAGGGCTAAAAGTCCAAAAACAGTGGTAATAGTAATTTATGTTATGGGTGTGTTTTTAAGTCACATTATTTTGGAAGAATGTATTCTGGAATAGTAGATTGGTGAAGAATATGTGGTTTAAAAAAAAGGAAAAATTATTGATATGATAGAAAATATTATATTATTGAGAAATGTGGTTGAAAATGAGTAGATTAATGAAAATGAAAATTTTAATATATTAAACATGGGCTATATATATAGCCAAGCCTTAAACTTCCCGTATATTCTACAGGCATTTTTCAAGGATTCATTAACCCATAGTAGAAGTGGTCAATGAGTTGAGAAGAAAGTGCACCCGCTCTCATACAAAACGAAAATCGCGAAATCAAAAATCAATTAGCTGACCATGTCTCGCACGCAGGTCTTGTCAGAGCCTGACCATGGCTGGACGCGCAACCCTTACTCACTCAGTACTTGCTTCATATATATATATATAATCAATTAGCTGATCATGTCTCGCACGCAGGTCTAGTCAAAGCCTGATCATGGCTAGACATGCGACCCTTATTTACTCAGTACTTGCTTCACACACACACACACACATATAAAGTGATCACATTTTTTTATCGGATCGAGTTAGAGACCAACTATCCTGAGCGATCAATCCGGCAAATAAAAAAAGTATTGTTAAATTCTTCATGCTTATTCGTTAAGAAAATACCCAACGGGAAGGGCTGATTTGTAGATGAGGAATTAGCATGTTGACTTGCTTTCATCATTTCCCACACACACACACACACACACACATATTTAAATATTGATTAAGAATTATTCAATGAAATATTAATATACAATTTCACTATTGCAGTTGTTGACGATCTTCCTAACTCACTCGAATTCTTAGATCCATCCCTAAATACATGGTAAATATTGGTAGAAAAGCATTGGAACGTTGTTAAGAGATGAAAGTAAAATGTTGCTTACTGTCACAAAATATGTTAATTTATATTTTAAAGGAGATCTTCCTCTGTGTTTACACTCGAAGGAGGAGCTCCAAGTTAGTTTCCAACTGGGGTGGCTTTCTCTACTACAAAACCAAAATACATAGCAGCTTGCAAGGAAGCAATTTAATAGATGGGCTTATCAACCGTCCGGGTACAAAATTTGCTCTGTAGGAGATATAATACAGAGACGCACACTTGATCGAAAGGTAAAATCATGTTATCAGTTACTGAGCGCCGGTGGTTTAGGAAATTAGTCTGGCTAAGTTGGGAAACCTGGGTACCAAAAAAATAAAAAATAAAAAATAAAAAAAATCATGTTATCAGTTAGTAGACTCTTCGAATTATAAATGAGTAAGATAATAATGTAATCAATACCTTGATATGCGTTACAAAATGTCACCCTCAATAGCCGAGACAAAAAATAAAATAAAATAAAAAAAGAAGGGAATAAAAAAAAGGAATACAATCAGTCTAGACGGACGAACCATCTACAAACATGCTTTTATCTAATTCACACTGAAATCCTACATTAAAGCAACACCATATCCTATATAGACATTAGCTATAACAACCCACAAAACTCAATACAGCCATATTTTCTACTAGAATTTCTCTTCATCTCTAGTTTGCTAATTACCTAACATGGATTTTCTATAAATTTGTATTCCGAGCTCAATCGTATTCATAAGAAATTAAAATACAGACAAAATGGTTGGAAAAATTGTGTCTCGTTTTGCCTTTGAGGCAGTTCTAGTGAGCATTATTCTATGCATTCCCATCGTTATTTCTGATGATACAGTGCCTATTCCAGCTGACAGTGCTCAAATAAACAGTTGGTTTGATGGCATTGTTCAACCACTAACTGTCCGGAAAGCCACCTTGGACCCGGCTTTAGTCACCGCGGAGGCAGAACCCAAGGTGATTAAATTGAAGAGTGATGGAAATGGCGATTTCAAGACTATTAATGATGCCATAAAAACCATCCCTGATGGAAATACTAAACGTGTTATTTTATCGCTTGCGCCTGGAAATTACAGTGAGAAAGTAAAGATTGGAATGTATAAACCATTTATCACTTTCTATGGGGAAGATCCAAATGATATGCCAGTTCTTGTGTTTGGTGGAACAGCAAAAGAATATGACACTGTGGAGAGTGCCACTTTGATTGTGGAATCAGATTACTTCAATGCTGTTAACTTGAAAATTGTGGTATGTACCTATATCCTTACATGCTTTCTTGCTTTTCTTTCATTTTCATCAATTTATACTCATAATTTATTGTCGTTGCTTGTTTATTAATTAGAATTCCGCACCAAGACCGGACGGAAAAACGGAGGGAGCTCAGGCAGCTGCATTGAGAATAGGTGGTGACAAATCATCTTTCTATAATGTCAAGCTCTATGGATTTCAAGATACCCTTTGTGATGATAGAGGAAAGCATTTATATAAAGACTGCTACATTGAAGGCACTGTTGATTTCATCTTTGGCAGTGGCAAATCCATCTATCTGGTAATGTATACATTGGGTCTTCGGAGCCGATCTTCCTGCTCACGGTGGGCTGGATAACAATTGCCTACTGTTGACGTGACGTCACCACATCAACAGTCAAGTTGTATTTTTCTTTTATTTTTCAAAAGAAAAAAATGTTTGATCTGCTGACGTGACAACACCACATTAGCAGGTGGTGATTATGATTCGTGCCCACAGTAGGCAAGAGATCATTTATAATTGTGCCTTTCCAACATTGTTCCGCCCCCTAGTGAAAATTCTGGCTCTTCTATTGCATGCATGGATGTTAATGAAAAGGAAAATTCTCTTGAGTGTCGGAATTCTTTCACAGAATCCCTACAGCAGGACCTGATTTGCAGACAGTTTTTATTTTTATTTTTTGTCATTTGCCAACGAATCTGTGCCATATGAAATCCTGTAAAAATTATGTGAAAATTCTCATGTACCCGTAGCATTACTCTAACGAAAATACACATGCAGAACACAGAGGTACATGTGATTCCCGGGGATCCAGTGGCTGTTATCTCTGCACAAGCAAGAGAAAGTGACTCAGAGAACACAGGCTACTCGTTTCTGCACAGTAAGATTACTGGCTCTGGCGGTGTAGCATATTTGGGCAGATCTTGGAAGCCAGCTGCTAAAGTGGTGTATGCCTACACAGAAATGAGTGATGTTGTTAACCCTGAAGGATGGACCCTTGTTGAACCTGGACATGAAAAGTCAGCCATTCTTGCTTTTTCTTTCATCTCTACCTACACATTCTGATTACCAATTTTAGGGTTCTTATCAGTTCTATTAACTTTTCCTGTCTCTACGCAGGTCGGTATTCTTTGGAGAATATAACAACAAAGGCCCTGGAGCAAACTTGGATAAACGTAAATACAATAAGAAGCTAACTGATGCAGATGCTAAACCATTCATCAGCCTTGCCTTTGTAGAGGGTTCCAAGTGGATACTTCCTCCTCCAAAAGTTTAAAATCTATTGTTTCAGTTTGTAAATGTATGTATAGCCCGAGCTCAGTTTGTAATCTACGTTTCTTTTTTTCTTTTTTTTCATTCTGTGATTTTCTCCCCTCTGATGCGATCAGAGCGAGGAGTTTTTGTAGTTTCAGCTTCTTCAATGTATCATTGAAGCCTAATATCCATCAACAGATGAGAATTCAACAATAAAACACGAAATTATAAGATCAAAAGTTTTCATTCTATTTTAAACTGTGCTTCAAATTTTAGAATCCCTTTGGATTTTTTTATTCTTGTTCACTATAAATGAAGAGTTCTGGAGATGACTGATGAAAAATTAGTTCTATTCAATCGATGGCAATGGAGAAGAGGAATCAATATTTGTGATCAAAACACATCGGTCCCAAGTTTCAACACTTCTCTTCATAATCTGTGTCCTATCTCTATTTTTGAAATCCGATATCGTTGCAACAACTGTTTCAGAGATAGCTTCGAGGCAGCGCGGCCCCATAACCACCAACTGAAGGCAGCACTTGTCGTTGACACTGCAGTTACGTAAAATGCTGTTGTAGATTTCACTTTCACACTCAACCGATATATTCTGCAGACACGTGTCTACAAAGGCGTCAAAGCCGGGGTAGGGCTCTGTAGGCGGAGTGTACTCGGTAGGAGATGGTGGCTCCGCCGCATAAGAGGGTGGTTCTTGGGATTCAAGTGCTAGTGCTGGTTGTGCTGAAAATGAAACAAGAGCAAGCGTCATAAACAAGAATCTGAGTGTTGTCATCTTCATTTAGAAAAGATGATTTGTGACTATTTTGAAAAACAAGAAATGTTGGAGATATGATTTAGAAACGTTTTATCGGCATTAATAAGGTTTTAGTTTTTATTAAACTGAAAAGAAAAAAAAAATTACTGTTACACGTTTTAATATCGTTAATTAATGAAACAGCCCATTGATAATAAATTAATAAGAAACATTAGAAAAGAGAATTTGAATGCCAACTTAAACTGTTAAATAAATGACGTGTATATATCTTAAATATCGTCACAGGTACTACGCACCAAACATACAAAACTAACAAACTTGAAACAATATGATCTACAGAAATTGCTATAATTTTACATATTTATCTATCACGCAGAAAAATCAACTTGTGCATTGGAAGTACTCTATACTGTTAAATACTAAATCTAGAAGTACAATAATTTCATCACAGCATACAGCAAACAGAAGGATAATCTCGTGAATTTGAACAATGGCTTCCGGCGAAAACAGAAACAGCACTAGATCAATCCAAGCAGTTGGCCACTTTCCAGATTCAGTATTAATTAGTTGTTTAAGCTTCCTTTTCTATTTGCTCCCCTTAAAGGCTGAAAGAGAAAAGAATGACCTAGTTGCTGAAAGACGACATCGAAATTCAAAAAAAAAAAATTAGAATGCTGCATCACAGTGTCATGAAAGTAACAACATTAAACAATAAACCGAAGTAACCTTTTGTTGTTGTCGCAGATGCTGAGATACGACCTTCCTGTAACTGTTGAGACAAGCCTGGAGCACTGTATTTGCTTTTATTTGATTGAGCTGGGATAAAAATGAAAAAATCACCCATGCTATCAGCATCCGGATGTTGATCCATACCAGCAATTGAGTGAAATGAGACTATGGTAATCACTAGAGAAGCGTGTAGTAGTTTTAATTATAAGTGGTTCATTTTCCCCTCTATCCTGAAATCTATTTGTCAAAAATAAATATAAAATTAAACGTCCGCTCTCTCTAACAACTTAAGTTTTTTATGAGGTGATTCAACGTAATATCAAAGTACACAACGCAAATATATTAAGTTCGAGCCACACTACCACACAATTAGGAAAATTATACACGTGAGGCCTTTGATTAAAATATGAATTTGGTCCACATGTGAAGAGGTGGTGAAGACAAAAATAAACAAATAAATTTATCCCTTCTACAACAGCTTAAGCTTTTGTATGAGGTGGTTTCAACAAAATTAGTTATTCTTTCTTCTTTTATATTTTACTTTTTAACTATGATTGCACAAATGGGAGGGTATTGAGGATTTGCACTTCAAAATGAATCCATCAATTCCTAACAGAAAAAAAGATTTTAAGGAAACTAACCAAGATGTACATAATCCGCTGAATGTTTCTCATGGGTTTCATGATGCCCATTGTTCTTTGAGTGAAGAGTTGCTTTCTTTAGGAGATTTTCAGCACTTCTCTTGCTGGCAAATTTGGGATCCTCTGTCTCATCCTCTCCTTCAGAAAAGACAGATGGACTAGACCAACCAGCTGAATTTGCATCAGTTTTACTCTTTCGAGCAAACTTCAACAGCCTCTTGAATCCTTTGGGTGCATCTTTATGGTATATCATTGCTGGCGGGTTTTCGGCATTTCCCCAGTCAGAAATATCAGGTTCATTGCTCTCCTCAAGCAGCATTTGGGACAGAGAATGACGAACACATGGATTTGATGCTGTAATTGGTGCTACATAGACCGGGGATTCAATTTGGCAAATACTGTCACCAGAGGTGATGGGCTGATCATCAAGCTCTTCCATTTTCACCCAAGTCGTAGGGGAGATCATTGATTCTTCTTCAGCCCCAGCTTTCATTTCAGGCTCTGCCATCCTGTCAAAGCTATCATTGTAATTTGTGGGTGTAACTTCAGTGGAGCTCTCTGTGTCTTCACACTTAGGTGGGCTCTTATCCGGAGTTTCAGAATCCAAATCTACGAGAACGCTCAACTGTTCACTTTCCATCTCTTGCTGCTGAATGACTGCATCAGAAGAGTTAGAAACCACTTCATTTTCCTCAGCTGCAATTATATCCGCAGAGTTCCTCAATGGTTCCTTCAACTGGGTTGATGTTTTTGTCTTCCCAGGTGGATTAGCACTAGATATAGTTCTAGAGCCTTTGCGAAGAAAAGGCTTTGATTCCAGAGGAACCACACTGCTCTTCTTGGTAACCTTGCTGTATGAACTAGGTTTTGCAGAAGAAATAGGATCTTCAGTGGCAGACTGAACTTTGCTTTTAGGTTTTGTGCTCGTTTTTGTCAATGTCTGCTGCTTCTTGTCAGGCAAACTTCTACCGCTCTTCTTAGTGTCATTCTGATTTGGTTTTACAGGCTTAGATTTGGGTTGCGATGTTTCCACTTTAGGAGTAGATCGCAAAACTGGTGATGCTGGCTGTGATCTTCTACGTGTTGGTGTAGTACCAGTGGAAGTTGTTCCTGCAGGGATTTTAGCAGGCGATGTCCCAAGAGCTCTTGGGGATGGTGCTGATGGCCATGACTTACGTGTGGCAGGCAAAGAAGAAGATTTTGAGACAGCTTTCTTCACAACATTAGAATTTGTGCTTTCTGCCTTAGGACTTGCAGACAGAGTTGGATTCTTTTGTGATTTTTGGACTCTCTTGACATTATTTTGTTTGATAGTCTGACTTACCACAGGAGAGGTCATTGCAGCCTTTCTTGAATCAAGAAGACATTGCATTGCACTAATATGTTTTTCTTTCTCAACTCGCTTTCTAGTAGTTTCTCCTCGAAGTTTCTCTTCTCTCTTCTCCTTGTAATGATTGTACTGACCACCTCTCTGCTCATTGGGCAACTTTTCAGATATGCTGTTATCAGGTACCACATTCTGATATTTTACAGGCTTAGTTTCCACCATCTTCATCAGCAACTGATTCAGTTCTGCTTCCTTTTGACGACTCCATTCAGCTGAGGCAGTTAATTTTTCACTAACCTGTGTCAATTGTGATGGAAGACACTCTTCTTGCACACCAGGTGCAGTGCATGCTCCTTTTTCAGGTGAATTCGTTGTGACATCTACTTCACGAGGCTCACCAGGCGTGGGCTTGGCTTTTGGTGAACTATGACTTATTTCCCTGTTTTCCATATTACTGGAAACTGTATCTTCAGAATCCATATCTGGGGAACAACGAGAACTTTCACCCACTGTACTACTCCATCTTCTCGGTACAGATTTATTTGCACCAACAGAAGCACTTAACAAAGCCCTCGACTTCTGAATATCCGTTGTTTGATCTATCTGTTTGCTTTCAAAAAGACTGATTGCATCTTGCACACTCATTCTCCGTACATTATTCTCAGATTTTTTAGGAGCTTCCTCATTTGCTTCTTCATCACTATTATCTGCATCTGGATCTTTAGGTAAAACTGGCCTCTCTCTAGCTGGAAAATAGTTCAGAGATTTAATAGTTAATGCAGTAGACCTCCGGGATCCAGATCGTCCGATTTGGACCCTCCGCATTGGAGATGCTGCCCTCTTAGGTGAAGCAGATCTTATAAGAGTCCGACTTCTTTCCACAAATGGTTGGTCTTCCTCACTAGAGAAGGAAGAATGCTCGCTGTCTGTTGAACTTTTCCTCTCAATCTGTGCAACTTTTGCCGGAGAAACACCATACTTCACTGGTGTATCTGAATACGAAGATTTGATATGATTTTTCCCATCTTTTCCAATGACTTCATCATTCCCCTTATTCTGTTTCTCAGCATAAGTATCAACAGCCTGGTTTCCTTCTCTCAGTTCAACATATTTGCGCAAGGAATCCCTGGAACAAATATACACGCTCAATAACTGTTACTCATAGACAGCATAAAATGTGTCTCTTATAACAGGGGAAGAGAGCAATGCTTTACGAGTGACCATGACTTGATGCACCCTAAGCTATAACCAGAGGTACCTCAAGTCTAATGATCCAAAATGATCAGAAAACTTCTCTACATCAGTGATCTCCTCAACAGAATATCTAAAACCAGCAGCTTGGTCGAAAGCAGAGACCAGTTCTCCTCTCAATGCAGCTATCCTCAATTCCATTGCTTGCAGCAATTCATCCCTGCCAGCAATTAATGGTTCAGATTAAGGAGATTAAACAATGGAAAAATTTACATATTGATAAGTTAGGTTTTCCTAATCAAGTCGTAACTGAAGAGTCAGCAGACATACTTGGAAGCATCTGATGGCTCAGCATTGCCTTCAGTCTGCCGAAACACCTTTCGTAATATTAGCAGTAAAAATAGATGCATAAGAGTAATTCTATTAGATGACAAAGACAAAAACCAAGAAACGAAAAACTAATTACTTTTGGAGTTGATGCCGTGCCAGTAGAATAGCTGTTGTCTGTCAAAAATTTTAATAAATATTAATCAGTATCATCTGCAGAATGATGTGAACTAAATATATACCTTATCTTTATGTTTAATAGGCCCTGTCGCGGTTAGTTTTTCTATCTCTTGGTTGATAAGAGCATATGGCTTGTTGAGAAAAATATGAGAGGCTCAAAACTCAACACTATTCACATTATCAAAAAAAAAAAAGTCACTATAAAGCAATTCTCAAGCTTATACAAAAATAGCATCGGACAACAGTAACCTGATTTGCAATTCTTGTGCAGATCTTGAGTGCCCTGAGAAAAGAATAAATGTTAATATTACTCAGAGGTTAATTCAACAAGGAGAATTAACTGAAGTTGAGTATTAACAGAAGTTACCTTTGCATATAAAGAAAGCTGAAATTTGCGAACTTCTTCCAGCTGAGAAATTTCATTCTTTACAGTATTGGTAATATTGAGTATGTTTGATAAACCAATGATATGCAGAAATCTGAGTTAAAATAAAATAGAAATTGCAGTAACAGGGAAACGGAAACATATCTTGATCATTTTTGAGACAGTAAATTCGTAAAACAAGAAATGCTTGTTGAACCTCATCAATGTTGATTTTGTAAACCATTTGGTGTCAGAAATATTTTCAGGCAGTTGAAGTTTGAAATTGGCATTGGATCCTTTCGAGTTCAAATTTTTCACTTCAGCTGAATGCTGTAACAAATGCTCCAGAAGTCCAGATGTTACTTTTTCTATCTTGTTGTCATAGAATATACATGCCTCGTACCTATATAAAGAAATAAATAAATGATAGAGGAAAAGTTCTTTTATGGTGGGATATGCATTCTTAAAAGCAGTATTTGAAGTATAAGTATAAACCTATTCTGGCTAGGAATGATGTGGAACTCAATGTAGTCAAGAGGCACACTGATATCTATAACTCCGTCCATTTTACCAGTTTATTTCAAAATAGTGATAACCTGATCAAAGAAAAGAAGAAATACTCCATTAGCATTGATTTCATATTTATTTAAATTTACACTTCACTTAAAAAAAAAAGGTTAACTTGCATGCAGACCAAGTTTTACTAAGCCTTGAGCAAAATTCTAAATTCACAACATTCAAGCAGACCTGCTACACATATCAGTAACAAAATTCCATTACTTCTTGATAATCAAGGAATACCCGTGCAGACATTAATAAGGGTAATTAGCACAAAACATCCCCTATCATTTGCACTCGTTGTGCAAATCATACCTATGTTTGAAATTTGGCATTTACAACCTTTTTCTTGCGAAGTTCGTCCTTTCTGTCCATTTCGTTTGTTCCTTCCGTTAAATATACACATGGATTGCATTTAGATCATATCAAAAGGGTAATTTCGTCAAGCTACTATTTTTCCTACTAAGTAAACGTGAAGGCTGGCAAACAGAGTCCTATTGCAAAAAGGGCGAGTTGAGACAAATCCCCAATTTCTTCATTTCCTCTGCAAAGAAGAACCCTAGTTCTACTCCTCCAGTTAAGTAATAAATATGCAATACTAGTGACTTTACATATTTTCTATGGAGTTTTCTGAGATTTATGCTTGAATTCATATGGAATGATATGTATTTTAGCCAAGTTTATTCCATTTTACCAGAATACTTGTGGCTTTGAAGTTCTTTGCTCAAGTCGGTTAGTTTGTGTTGTTTCATCACCACTTAATACAAGAGTTTATCCTATAATATGGTGACCATGTAATCTGCCCAACATCTCAAAATAAATAAATAAATAAAAATAAAAATTTGTGCTTTCATTTTTTGTTTATGTTACCTAATAAACAACCCTCGTTATAAATTATGTCCATTTAACTAAAGTAATTCTTCTGCCATGAACAAAAGTTTCTATGCTTTCAATTTTTTGTTTATTCAAATGTGGGAATAGCTGCAACTAGTGGGGTATTCTGTCCACGTAACATTCAAAAGCTTGTTCATTTTCATACTATGCTTTCATTTTTTCATTTTTCATTTTTTTGTTTATTCAAAAGTTTCTGTACTTCTTTATTTAGCTTTCTTTAATGATTATCCATGTAGAAATGCAATATCCAAGATTCAGACTTTACCAAGAGGAGGCACCTGAATACGGTTTTTTCCTTTTGATAAGGGCTTGTAATCTGCATGCACATAATTATGTTGCAGAAAATACATTCGTAATTGAATGTCATTACCATGTTCATACAAGTCCCAATACAGATTATTTCACAATGGAGGTCCACCATGGAGGAAGGTTCTTTGATAAGCCAAACAGTGTCACATATAAGCATGGTTCGGTGCTGTATATGGATTTCGTTCATCCAACTTTCTTGACAAGTGAAATGCTGAACAATTTTACAAAAGCATGAGGTCCTAATATGCAAATGGAACTATTCTATAGGAAGCCGGAAGTGTCATTGGGAAAAGGCTTATATAGAATTAACAATGAGCAAGATGTAAAAAATATGCTGAGGGATAGAAATGAAGCAAGGGTTGTGGAGATATATCTTGTACCTCCAAAACAAAAACAAGTACTTCCATGTGATATTCAAATCCACCTCTAAATAAGCATGTTAGGAGGTCTGATCCAATTAAAGAAGGATGCTACGTGCTTGTTATTAAGTGGATAGATGAACAAAATTTAATTTAAACTAACCTTAGATATCACTTTGAATAACCCAAAAACCACACCAAAATATAAACATTCTTATTACGTGAACTAGGCAAGAATTCATTTCCTCACATTCAAACATCGAATCGGACAATCTAGATATTTTATTAGAAACAAAAATTGAATCAAAATATAGTAACACTAAACCAACCTCCGAAGTCAGATCTAGCTTCAAAAACACTATAATAGATTAAAAACCCAAAGCCACCGACAGAACAGAGAGCAATTACGAAAGCATCCAAACTCAATACTGTGCCAAATCATAACATTCAAAAAAATTGTTTCTACAAATTAACAGAAGCATAATAAGAAAATGCAAATCAAGAGAGAAAATACTTACCAGAACTGAAAAGGAAGTAGCGCCTAGAGAGAGAAGAATGCGCTCTATATTATAGTGAAATAATATTAATGGTGAAAGTGAGATCTCAAAGAGAGCTGATTCATTATAAAAGAAAAGCATAAATTCTCGGCAGAATTACTTTTTTTTTCATGTTCGGTTGACAAAAAATTTATGGAGGTGAGTGTGGAGTGTGACCTACTGACCTTTTGCTTTCAGTTTAGAAAGAGAGAGTGCCGCGTGGAAGATAAAATTGGGCAAAGCAAGTAGTGAGAGAAAGTAATGGCTTTTGTTTTTGGATTAAAAACATACGAATAAGAGACAAAATGCGATTTATGTGATAGATTTTACCCCCGTTTGAGCTAAGTTAAGGCGTGTTTGGTAGAGATTAAAATCAGATTAAAATTAAAAAATTAATTGTTATTGTTGATTTTTATTAAACGAGTGGGACTCAATAACGACTATATTTTCAATTTTAATTAGATTAAAATCAATACCAAACACACTCTTAATTTTTTTCATTTTTATTTTTCTACTCATTTTTCAATCTCATATTCTTTAATAAAATAATATTTTATATCACATCAATAACTTTTTCATAATTTTCAACCACATATTCACCACCACATCAACAGTAAAAATGCATTCTTACTCCCAAAATGTAAACCAAACAAGTCTTTAGTGTGAACTATGACGCGTCTGATTTCACGTTTTCGGGCCATTTATTCTTTTTCTTTTTTGTATTTTCGAATTTTATTAATATCTTGTGTTATCCTCTGATAATCTACTTCAAATAACGTCATAAATTTAATTTCAAAAATCATGTAATAACTCAAAAAGATCATATCATACTCAAGAAAAATAATGTCTTCAACTTCAATTCTATGTGTGTTGTCTTGAACTGAATAATCAACTCAACACATCATGAGAATTGATATAAGTTGACGATCGATTTTAGATTGAGTCTTACAAAAATGAAAATTTGACATTGGTCGGTAAAAGGGGAAGGTGGAAAAACTTCAACTTTGTTTGAGACTATCGCGTTAAGGGTTTGAATCCTAAAATATGGATTTGGCCATTGGGTAAGTGTAAGTATACAAGCAGCCTTCTACCTTATACCTTTGGAGGCATAACATGCGATTTACCTCATTCACCAAGGCTCAGAGCAGGGCAGGTGGGGGTCATCTGGGATGCGGTTCATCCTTTTAACCTAAAGGGTAGCTCAATTGGTCGACCTTGGGTTTGCTCCCCAATGGTCACCAGTTCGAGTCCCCTCAGAGCCACTGGGGTGAAAAACGGCTGTAAACTTCAGGGTCCCGTAGGATTATTTAAAGTGCGCGCAAATTGGTTCGGACATCCACGATTATAAAAGAAAAAAGACATTGGTCGAGTTCGAGCCCATCACCATGTACATTAGATTTTCTTTTAACCTTTACTGTTTTATTTCATGTTTTGAAGAATAAAAAAGGCCAAAAGTTACTTCAAAAAAAAAAAAAAAACACAGCTAGCGAGGCGCGCGCCTTAATGGCGTTCGATAAATGGGGAAAATAATGTTGCCTGCATAAAGCAAATATGGGGCCCTACAGGCTACAAGTAATAATTAATTAATTATTTGAATTACAATGCTCTAGACTTCAAAACAGTCAACTTTAACGTGATTAATTGTTTAAAAATGTAATTAATAAAAAATATTTTGAATATAATAAAAGTTGGAGGAGTGGACCAGTGCCCTGGCCCATTATTAAATTAGTGGGTTTTATGGGCTAAGACAATCAGACGATTGGTTGGGCCCAGTAAATCATTTCCACACGACTTTTTCGAAATCTAACTAGCTTGGAAGTTAAGGTTGTTCCCACCGTAGGATTACCCTAAACTTGGAAATATATATAAGATTATACGGATAATAAGAGAGTATTTGATTTGCATGAAAAATATCTCCTAAAAAAGAAAACATTTTTCTTATTTTGAAGAAAATAAAAATCTACTTCCCCTACAGAAAATAATTTTCTTAAAAACAAGGAAAATTAAATATATTTTCAGAAGTTGGAAATTATTTTTAATAAAAAAAAATAACAATCAAATATTTCAAAGTAAGAATTTGAGTGAAAAACTAGCATTTTCCATAAAAAAATAAATGCAATCAAATAAATCGTAAGTGTTTTCTCTGCTAGCTTTTGAGCTCGTGCAATCATATATCTCTTAAGCTTTAGAAGTGAAATCTTAATCCTCACATTCAAGAATGATTGAAATTATTAAAGACATATTCAATTGGTTCAAAGTGGTGGCGATAACGTCTTCTCCAATCTGATCTAGTTGACGAGCAATCCTCCTAATGGCATTTTCTGTGAAAGAATTGGAACTTAAAGTTAGAGAGAGAAGTTCAAAAACTTGAAAAGTTATTGACTAGATATAAAACTTGTTTAAGAGAAATAACAAGAATATTAGCGAGTGTTGTAGCTTTACGAAGATCAAAATTTGGGCATAAAAAATGACTATGAATTTTACACGAGTACTATAAATTTGTTTTCTTGCATGACGCTTTGTTATCAATCGACGAGACTCTCAATTCTATCTTACTAAACATGTCGCTAATGTATGAGTTCAATAATGTTTGGAGTGCAACACTTTTATGGTTGTTTCTTCAAAGTGAATGAAACGTTGTAGGGCTGAGTCTTGCCTTAGAAGGTTATAGGAAAAAGTTGGGAAATCGTGAACTAAAGGGTGCACGAGGATAACTTCATTTATCACTATTCTATTATTTTACGTAAGCTACCACATCACCGATAATCCATCATTATAATAATAAATAGTTTTATTCTTAATCAATACCATTACGTTGTGCAAACACTTAGTAAATACACACACTTAGAGACATTCTTTTATTTAGCCTATGTTTGTTTGATCATCGTTCTCTAAAAAATCATTATTTTTCACTCATTTTCAATCACATATTTTTCTTCTAATAATATAATTCTGCATATAAAATCTAAACATTTTTCTACTTTTTAATTACAGATTCTTCAAAAAAATACTATTACGAAATTTATTTTCTCAAAAATGGGACTCAAACATAACCTTAGCGTGGGTTTAGGAGGATTTTTTAAAGCCCAAATCCCTGAATTCAGCTTCCGTTTGCCCCTTCTCATTTTCATTTTTTCTTCTATTTTATTTTCAATCACACAATCTTCTATAAAATAACATTACATGTAAATTAAAGACTTTACTTTCTTTTCTAACCACATATTCTCCAAAAAAATAAAAATAAAAATCGTTATTCCAAACATTAAAAATTGAAAGAAAGAGGACCAAACGTGGGCTAAATCGATTGTTTGACATACTTTTATATGAACCATGTATTTTTTTTTTTTATTTAAGTATTAATAATTTCACATACAGCGTAATTCTATGAGATTCATACATAGCGTTTAACTTTTCTTTCATACATATTTTTATTTTAGTGTACTATAAATTAAATTATCACAGAACAATAGTTTTAACATGTATATTATATTATTGTTTAATTATATAAATGTGCAAATATTATTTTATTTTTTAATACCTAACAAATTACATATAATTGTACCTTCATATATAAAAATCTTACAATTCAAAATCATCTATCACAACATAATATCAACCCACTCAAAATGCAAATGCAACAACCAGAGGCTCACTGCAGTTTACTTAAGACACACATCTACACAATAAAATGCTATAACATCTGAGTCTCGAGGCCACGGCCAGATAGGCTAATTCGATAAAGACTTGAAATGTATAACATGCAAGTGGGAAGGATACAAGGCATGAAAATGCCATGGAATGAGAACTAGTGAACAAATTCGGTAGTATATACTGATCCATACGGAAATGAGACAACAAACAACTTCAGTTAGTCCATACATGGACAAGGCCGAGCCGATTTCCAGTGTATATCTCGTTGCGGTCTTCATCGTAGAAGAGAGCAGTGATGTCTTCCAAAGCTTCTGTATCAGTGCTCCTCATTCTAGAAGCTTGGATATGCTTCCTTGAGCTGCAAATTTTGCCCCCACAACTCGCACTGCAACTGCAATCTTCCTTGAGAGAATCATTGCTTGCTTTTATTTTAGCAAGGCACTTCCCTGTCAAGATATTGCTGATATTGATCGAACCAGCTGCAGCAATTGTGAAGAAGTTTAGCATGCAAAACAATATCAAAAAGGTTAGATGAAGATAAAAAGTAAAGCAACATCCAATTTGTCAAAGATAGTCTATATTTCAGCTGAAATATTCAAAAGTAATGTGCTTTGCTAGAATAATAAACTCATTTGGTAATACAAATATTTCTATCCAAAGTATTAACTTTCCTTGAGAACGTACCGTTTCCTTCTGATAGTGGATCATCAGAATCAGCTTTGCAATACGAAATGATAAGGTCCTGATCACTTGTTATGTATATGTTGTTCGTATTGCAATCTGGATGCCATAAAAGGTGATCCTCGAATGAAGTCACAAGCTCCCCACGGAAGTTCCAAACAGCAACTGTTCGGTTTCTGAATGTCAGGAATAACTGGTTCTCGTACAAAAATATAAATGCAGATGGGGTCATGAACTCGGTTCTGCTCACTTCTATTAATTCTGAATTCCGAACCTACATAGAAAATATGTCAGAATCCACAGGATTTTATCAAAGCAACACAAGATGGCAAACACCTTACATCAAGAATCTGTAGGTTCTCATTTTCTTGCTTGACGAGAAGCTTCTCATTGAATTGTTCAATGAAATCCACCTTTTTGTTTCTATGGAGGAGATGGCTGAAGGATTTAAGAATAGTCCCATCCTCAATGGACAGAATCTTTAGAGGAACGTGGCCACTAGCTTTGTTAAATATCAGTAACATGATTCCTGGACTGTTTCCATAAGGACATGTATGAAGTACGGGTTAAATAAATATAATTATGTAAGCCGGCAAGGATTTTGTTGACAGTTCAATATCTCAAGACAACAAGCAATATTCATTACATTCTGGACTACTAAGGTGACAACATGAAAGAGCTCAACCACGCTTTTAGGCACCTGCTTCATATGCTCTCACAGAAATAAATACTTTTAAGATGTATCCCCCTACGTAGACACAGGCACGCCTTTTTCAATCAGAAGTACAATGAAAATAAACATTAGTATCACCCAGTTCCGACAGGCCTATTTATAATCCCATATAGAATAAGAACAGACTACAATGTTCTCCTAAAACATTTAAACATGCAGCATAATGCCTTCCTACCTAATACATAATTTGAAGCCTTATATATATTTTTCATCTTGCCACGAACGGGAAATACAGCATTTTGTAGAAAAGATCCGCCTTGCATTGAAAAAGCACTTTAGATAAGTTGCCCATGCTGGGATGATAAACAGTAACTACATGACTTGGCAGAGCAGGAGTGACATGATAAGAATCTTGTCAAATTATTTAAGATAAAGGTTAATCATCCTTGGACTATTATCCGAATTTGTTCAAAGTCTTCTCCCAGATACATACATTGAAGTTGACACGTGTGGATTAACATAAATGTGTAGTATTACCTGATTTTAATCTCGTGTACATTTTTATCCGAGATGGAGTATAGCATGGTATAGTTTTTCAAGTCAAACACCTTGTATATGCTGGAAACAACCAAAAGATAAATAGCTTAGCAAACGGCAGCTGTTTTTGAAATATAAGAAAATATAGTACTATATAATTATAGAACACCTGTCTTGTGCAGAATAAGTAAGAACCTTCCCATTTACGTCATCAAATTCCACAAAACCCGGCCACTTCAATGACTCTGTTTCAAAGAGAGGAAAACCGGCATCCTGTTTACCCCTTCGTATGTATCTGAAATAGTTACCAGATGTCATACGAGTAAGAGAAACAGTAGAACTAATAGAAACCATGCAAAATGGAAGATGGAATTTCATACTCGATCCCTGTGGTTCTGCATTTCAAGGAACTGAAATGATCTGAAGCATAAACTGAAACGGTGATGAGGGAATCATTATTTTTATTGTAAAATAAGCTCCGAATGACTTCATCAGGAGTTACATTCAGAAAGCATATCCTCTTGTTAGTCACTGCAACAATCAAGTAATAAACGTTAGCACCTTTCATATGACAAGTGATGGGAAAAATATTTGCAAAAGTTCACAATATTTCATCTATGATTTTACCTCGGCAGAATGCTGCACAAACACCAGATTGAGCAAGAGCAAAGACTATATCATGGGCAGCAACTATCTCAATAATTTTTGACCTCTTCTTGAGAAATGGCAACATCATGGAAAAGTGACCTTTGGGATCATGAGTATCATATTCCTCCTAAACCAAGCATCATCATAAGAAAATTTATCTAAGAAGAAATTCTGTGCCCAGAATGCAACATAAAGTGACAAGAAAAGAAAAAGTGTGCCCATACAGCGGGAGAGGTGAGTTGAAAAGTAGGGGTGTAAGCAGACCGGTTTTACCGGTTTTTGACAAATTTTCAAACCAAACCGTTTAAACCGGTTTGAGAAAAACTCAAACATAAACCTAACGGTTTGGTCTAGTTTTAAACCG
>CAIGRQ010081366.1:0-10935 GCA_903798375.1 Fraxinus sp. D2006-0159
AAAGAGGCATGCCTAGGTAACTATGAGATCGCATAGTCACTTGGTCTAGATTCCTCGTCCTCTGCTTATACCAAGTTGATTCATTGGGTTTTTTCTTCCAAGCCCAACACAAAACTTGTTCATTTACTTGTTGTGATCAATGTGTCGTCCACCATAGCTTGAGCAAGTAATTCCATAGCTTCTTTGACTCGCTTCACTCACGACCTAGTCATTGATCACATCAGACTTTGTTTGCCCTTCATTTATTCTTTAAGGCTTTGCTTAGGTTGTATCGGTTAGCACCTACCCAACTTATTCCAAATGCTTGGGCCCAACTAGTTGGGACTTATTTTTTGTGGAAAGTGACTTCCCTTGGTAAGGATATGCCTCTCCATATGTTTCAAACAGTTTTCTATGGACATGGCTTCTATTCTCGTTGCTACCTCTACGGCCGTGGCACAAACCCTCATCTTGTTGTAGCCAGTAGATCAGGGACATGGTCGAGAAGAGTAACAGAGATGCTGCTAAAAGTGAAGGTCGTCAGCTGCTTATAAGTATAGTTTCAACAATTTTTCAGGGTCCTAAATGATAATATCTTGTTATTTCTTGGACGGATTTAATTTTTTTTATATTGCATTTTGTAGATTAAACTCGATATCTAATGAAGAATTAGAGAAAAGAATGCAAAAATAGTGGAAAAAAATGGCGAAATCCAAAAGTTGGGGACTAAATTGCAAACAATTCATAGATGAGACAAGTGACAAAATGAAGATTGGAGATGCAAATGATTTAATTGGAGGCATTTGAAAACTAAAGGGACCAAATCACAAGTTAAAAGGATAAAAACAAGCATTGAGAAAAGTTCAGGGACCAATTTGCACAATTGGCCCCAAAATGTGAAGTTGTGCGTACGCATAGGCTACAGGCCATATGTACGTGAGATTCCATTATAGTTAAAACTAAAAGCATTCTACTATGCGTACACATAGCGTTTTGGCTAGGAAAGATCTTCTTGTTCCGGCAAATATTGGCATGATATCTTCGTACCCTTTATATTCTTGAATGCGTCCAGACGTGAAAAAAACCTCTTGAGACCTAAAAGATTATATATTCTAATCAATTCTAGAAGCGAAGAATAAGGATAACAGCATGGAATAAAAGTGAATTGCATAGGATATTGAAAATTCTCGTTCGGATTTAAGATTCACATCAAGAACGTGGGAAATTCCTAATTCTTCAATATTTCTTCTTTCTGTGTGATAATTTTCCAATTGCTCTTTTGTAATTTAATTCTAGAAATTTTAGGCTAGATTTTCAGTTGTACTGGATGAGTGTTTTAACCCTATTTTCATTTATATCCATTCAAGACATTAATTTAGGAAGTTAGTATAGTGTTTGATTGATTTAACATAATCATTGCACTATTTGGTTGTTTTGCCATGAATTAAATAGTTAGTAGTTTATTGCCATATAAGAATACTCACAATAAGTCTAGAACACGATAAAATGAACATATGTAATTAGAAATAGGAATAATCTCTTTTACAAATGCAATCTTATAGATAATCTAAACTAAATGCACAAATTCCATATTAATTTGAACTAGGAATAGGTTCGTCTTATGTTAGTCATAGGTTGACATGTATTGGAAAAGAGTATTTAACATATTAGCTTTGTCTGTTGTCAAGAATGCATGAATTGAATGGATTGATTATTGAGAATTGAAATAGATGGAAATAGGGGGATACATGAATCCAATACAAGCATTCACATTAGATTAATTAATCACTTATTATTGCTTTCATAGAGTAGAATTAGAATAAATAACAAACAAATCACAACTCTTTTGATGTCACCACATTTCGAATTTAACAACTACCTCCTGCTCAACTGGTATTAGTGGGGGGGATTATGTTGATTCAATTCAAGCTCCAGTTCAACCTTCGATCATATGCCCGCCCCTCAAACTAACTAACTTCTACATTCGACCTGATCTGGAATGAAATACATACATTTAAACAGAAGGACCTCGAGAGCTATCCAGAAGCATGGGAGCGATACAAGAGTTTGTACAAGAAGTGTCCTAATCTAAACATTCCTAAGTAAGCTCAAGTGTACCTCTTTCACTATGGTATACATCAGGAGTTCAAAAAGTGGTAGATGCTTCAGCAGGAGGTCGATAATGACTATAGACATGGACGATGCCTATGAGCTATATGAGAAAATTATAGAAAATCAATCAATATAGCCGAATGACAGGAAAGTCTAGAGGAAAATAACTAGTATACATAATATGGATGCAATGATAGTGTTGGCAGCACAAATGGAGACAATAAAGAGAAGACACTTAAACCCATTATGTGAATATGGTACGAACTCCAGCTCCGATGTGTACGAATTGTAAGGCAGATGGGTTACCCAACAAAGGTCTATTATGCACAAAACTTCTAAAGACAACAGAACTACCACAACAATTATCATTGAGAATGGAACAAGCAGCCAAACTCCTCATGAGCTAATAATCAAGGGCAAAATTTTCAAAATAGACCAGCGGGTTCCAACAAAAGTCGCAACATCAGCAAGAGCAAAAGTCGTTGCTGGAAAATTTGCTATCTTAGTACATCAGAAGGACTGAGACTAATTTTCAAAATCAACAGACTTCTATCAAGAATTTGGAACGTCATGTAAGAAAGATAGCTGTAATAGCTAATAGACTACAAGGTACCTTGCCGAGTGATGCAAAGAAGAACCCATGGGAGTAAGTATTAGTAAAGGTCCTCGAAAAGCTGCATGTTAACATCCCATTTATTGACGTTGTTTTTCTAAAACCCAAACTAATCTAAGCTTTTGAAGAAGATGTTGACTAAAAAGAGGAAGTTGCCCAAGCATAAAACAATAGCACTATCAAAAGAGTACATCGTGATCATCCAGTGCAAGATCTATCCCAAACTTAAAGATCTAAGGAGTTGTACTCTACCTTGCTCCATAGGAAACTTACATGGTATTAATTGCTTCATTGATTCAGGGGTAAGTATTAACTTAATTCCTTTGTCTCTTTACAGGAAATTGGGATTGGGAGTTCTCAAGATGGCTTCTATCATCGTTCAGACTTGCTAGACGAAGATGAACAATGAGCTCAATTCGGACGCTCTGCCACTGCTACCAGTATTGGACAGAGAGTTAACAGACTTTTATGGAGTCAAGTGATGCGGTAGACCTCTTCGCCACCATGGTGAGCCAAACAGGGTGAGTTTTTGGAGTGGCCATAGAGGCTGAAGTTCTCTTTAAAAACCTTTAAAAGAAAATCAAGGATTTTGTTAACAGAACCTCAAGGCCAAAGAAGAAGCCAAGAAAGTGAAAGCTAATGCCGAGGTAGTACAATAGGCGTTAGAGGCTACAAAACTAGCTTCTGCCTTAGCAGCAATAAAAAATCTGAATAAGAAATTCTACAAATCCCAAAGTGAAGCGGTTTTTCTAATAAAGAGAGTGGAGAACTCTAATGCCCATCAAAATATAACTACCGAAGCTCTGAAGGCCTCGAATAAGGAGAGCGTCTCTCTAAAATAGCAAGTGGAGGCATTGGACTCCAAACTTGAAGGCCTGATTGAAGAGGTGGATACAGCTAGGGATAAAGCTCAATCTACTGGCAACGATGTTGTGAAACATTACATAGCCAATTTCCACAGTACTTCGTGAAATACTGGTGGAAGTTTGCATACACTGAAGTAGTAGAGTGGAGTGAGGTACATTCACAAACCTTCAATACCTCAGAGTTAAGGTCTGAATTTTTGGAGAAAGGAAAGCTCCTTATACCAGTTGATGCGAGCAAAGTAATTAAGCTTGAAGATGATGAAGAGTCTGGAGGTGATAACGTTGAAAATAAGGCGGTGGCCCTCAGTTGGAGGAGTGCTTGCCTTCCTTGTTCAATCCCAGGTTCGATTATCTTTAATAGCATTCTCCCTTTCAATTTTTAAACACGTAAATAATAAATAAATATCAATTAATAATTATAGAAATGTTCAACAACAAGAAGTGTAGCTCACATGGTAGAAGGGTCATTTTGTGCATTAGATGTTTGGGGTTCAATTCTATGCTTTTTTACTTTGTTTAATTTTTTAATACAATAAACGATAACTAAATAATTATATATTATAGTCTTCGTTTTCGAAATAATTTCTTTAAAAGTTTTATTGACTCAAATTATTACTCTATGATATATATACTTTTATTGTTAGATTTTATTAATTTATTTTATAAAATTCAAATTTGAACAATTTAAGTGTTGTTTTCATTCTTTTAAAAGTTCGAAAATACTTTTTCTTTTGGGGTCAAAAATAGTTTTAGTTCTAAAAGTCATTGTTTTCAAAATTTTACATAAGTTTTGCCTAAAGTCAGTACTTGTCTTTACCTTTTAATTATTCTTAAAGTATAAACTATTTCATTTGAGTTTGTAAAAAACTTGAAACTTGATCGTTCATAAACAATTGAAAAATATATATATTTTTTAATTATTTTAGGTTGTATTGGATTATATTTTCAAATGTACACGAGTTTTTTTTTTTTACGTTTTAATGCATTTATATATTGATTGAAAAAAATTTAATATTATTTAATTTAATATTAATAAAAAATCTTATTATTACAGTTATTAACGACCGCCCTACCTGACTTAATTAATATCGTGGATCCGCCACTAGGGGTTGGTGTAGGTGATGGCAGTGGTGTGATGGAGAATGGGTAAGGTGGTTAGGACAATGAGGATGGAAGAAGATGATGGTGAGGTGGGGCTATTGGTCGATTGTGTCAATTATGTTTTGGACTAATGATTATGGATATGGGCTTGGGCAGCACTGGACTGTATCTTACCCTAATTGTCATATTTATGATTTCATATATAAAATTAGATATGCAATCTATGGAAAAGTTAGTGACCATATTGGGAGAAGTTGGTGATGGACGAATGTGGGAAAGGCGGAGGTGATAATTGCAGCATGTATAGAAGGAAGAGGTGATTATAGTGGTACTACAATCAGGATGGTGATCAAAGATAACAAAGGTGATGGTGGTCAATGACAGAGGCAGCGGTTGTAACGGTGTTTGTTTGTTAGGGTTAGGATGTAAGTTTGAAATAAAAATGAGTTTGAATTCAAATTGCAGTTTGAGAATTAAAAAAATGTGGTACAATAACTTCCACTAAAAATAAATGTGTTTGGTATAAATCTTCCAAATTTTGGACAAACCATAAACTACCTAGACAAATTTTGGACCCAACACTGGAAACTTTTTGAGCTTTGTTGTGGTCTTTTAAGTTGTCCTGTTTGTAGAGGTGGCGACTCAGCCCTAATGTGTACAAGCTCGTGGCTCGTTTATAATGAGCCGAGTTTCGGTTCGCGAGCTCGTTCTTTTTCCTTTTGTTATGAAGATAAATTTTTTTTTTTCCTTTATTCGGGTTTGGATCGGCTAGTTCAATTTCGAGTAGGCAAAGTTAAAAACTGTATAAAAATAACTTGTTACATGTACAATTTATGTACAATTTTTTTAAAAAAATTAAAAAGTATTATAAAATAACAAATTTTGGTTAATATGGCTAAATTAAATATTACTGACTTGACGACATGTAATTTTGACATATTTATCTTGCAATAAAAAATGACCATCTTGCCGGCCTTTCACGCACATTAGTGCTTTCAAAATATCTTCTTTCACTAAAAGCAAACTTCAAAGACACAGTGCTAACCTGAAGTTTTAGTAGGTCTTTTGTCATTGCAGAAACCACTGGCCATCATCGTTCGTACTTTCGTCAGAATTCAATTACTTCTTCTGAACTTTTCTTAATTGTTTTGTTATTAGGCCCCTGTTTGAAACTCATTTTGAAGAGAATAGAAATTTTAAAATAGTGATTGATGTGAGAATATGTGGTAGAAAAGTGATGAAAAGTTTTTGATTTGTGTGTAATATTATTTTATTTGGAGAACGTGTGGTTGAAATGAAGAATGAGAATGAGAAATTAATGAGTGTTAAAAGGGGCTGGTTTGTTATGATTAAAGTAATCAATTAATTTAGCAGACAATACATTTGAACTTGCGTCCGATGTTTGATTACATGCAGTAGACAAACTATTACTAGAGGAGCCATCTGCATTTGCATCATATCTATATGACTTAATGTCTTCGAATAAAGTTAATACTTCAGCATTAATTCATACAATTCATACACATTCGTTCTGCATATAATTAATGTAATTCATACATTTCACATAAAGTTTATTCTAAATTTCTATAAGTGATAGGTCTATTAAAAGTTAAAGATCTTGAAATTTGATCAATTACAAATTTAGTGCCCGATAAATTATATCGGAGGTCCATGATGCATGCTAACGAAAATAACATAAACAAATTTTCTCAATATTTTCTAAATTTTAATTCCATAGAATATATAAGTGCACTAAATCGGGGTCATTTTTATATCTATTAAAAGCCCTAAAAATTATATAAAGACGTTCAAGTAGCATACAACTAGTGAAATAGTAAACTCCAGACAATATATTTATAGAATCATAAAAACATGTCAATATTTTTAAAATTTTAAAAGCTAAAATCCAATCGGATTAATTCAATAGTATCATCATCATTTCTAATATGCTTATTGTTATAAAATTCAATTATTAAATATTCAAAACATTCACGTGATTTTAATAATAAGTAAGTGGAGTTACGTCTATGTCCTACGTCACTAATAAATGTTTTTGTATTCGTCACCCCAAATTTGCTACAAAATTTCTCAAATACTTGTTTTCCACTAGGTAAAATCGTGATATACACTAGTGCATCAGTAATTCTTTGAATTTTATTGTTAATATGTTTCAAACCATCCTGCACTATTAAATTAAAAATATAACACACACATCGAATATGAAACAAATAACCTCCGAAATCGGGTTATAGTACTCTACACAATTTATCGATAACTACATTTTAAACACTAGCATTGTCGAATGTAAATGAACAAATTTTACTCTGACAATGATATTCTCTAATAATTTTCATAATAGCATTATATATGTTGTTAGCATTGTGGGGGAATTCAATAATTTTAAAAGTAATAATTTTTTATGCATACACCAAAGTAAGTCTATGGGTGTGTAGTTGCAGTTATATAACCTATAACCTCTTTTATTAATCCATTCCCATCTATATGAAGTTAAAGATATAACACCCACATATTTTTCTAAATCGGCAATCAAGAATTTCTTTGTATGAAGGAACATTCTATTATATCTAAACGAAGAGTGTTTTGACTTACCCCAACGTACCTCGATTGGAGATATTCTTTCACGTACAAGACACGATGAAATGTTGGTTGTCCGCTATTACTAGAGACAACTCAGCAGCGTCAACGAATTTTACCATTCCCCGTTCGAGCTTCCTCCTCCAAATACATCCACGTAGAAAGTGACGTAGTAGTAGAATGGTGTCTGGACTCCCAAATTGCAGTTACGTTTGACCGCCGGAAGAAACTCATGTTTGGCCACACATTCTTTGTAATGATGATTGAGGTGGGTGGTTCCATTGCCTTTTTGCATGCCAATCGTTGTTGACATTAATTGCATACTGCTTTAGATTCTACAACTCCATCGACCACACGACGCGTTTGAATCAATTTAAAATGATCCCAACATTNCAAATTGCAGTTACGTTTGACCGCCGGAAGAAACTCATGTTTGGCCACACATTCTTTGTAATGATGATTGAGGTGGGTGGTTCCATTGCCTTTTTGCATGCCAATCGTTGTTGACATTAATTGCATACTGCTTTAGATTCTACAACTCCATCGACCACACGACGCGTTTGAATCAATTTAAAATGATCCCAACATTTTACCTATTTTTCCCCTTTCACTTCCCTTTTACATCGAAAATATCGAATTCATTCATCCTCCCGTTCCACTTTAAAAACATCAACGTCATCCAAATCAATTGGATTACTACTTCCATGAGCATCGAAATTCAGAATATTTTCGGGAATAGGTAATTTATTTAGACAGACGAAGTTATTCCGAAATTGACTTTGCGATGTGATAGGTGATTCGCCTCTGATACCGATCAAGCCTTCAAAAAATGATTGTGGATCCATCTGTGAATTGTGATAAATTGTATACGTAAGTAACAAATCAAGAATTGAAAGAAAGTTGACGTGTAAAATTGTAATTGTAAATTTGTAGTGTGATAATTGAAATTGAATGTTGAATGCTGAAGTAAAATTAAGAAATAAATGTAGTGGTCTAGTAAATAGATTGTAGAATCAAGATTAGAATGTAAAACATAGAAGAGACTAGAGAGTGAGAGTTGTTGAAAAAAATTGGGAATAGGAGGGATATTAATAGGGAAAAAATGAAGGGAAAATAAAATAAAATAAAAGTGGCCGTTCTGGCCACTTTTAAAGTTCAGTGACCATGCAACTATCGCTGAACTTTACATAGTGACCGGTTTCAGTCACTAAAACTTAATCGGTGACTGTTTCGATCACTGTGTCATAGAGAGCCACGAGCTTAGACAAAGCCCACGAGCCGCTCGTCCATGGGCTAGCCAATCGGCTCAGGCTCGTTATTTGACGAGCCAACTTTCAACAAGTCGAGTGATTGAGCCAACAAGCCACTCGGCCCGTTTGTCACCATTACCTCTTTGTATTTAACAATGGGGCATTTGCATAGACCTTGCAAAAATGTCATTTTCTTTATTGCAAAAAGTTCAATTACCATTTTCATTACTTTTCCAACACATTTACTACTAAGACTTGATGTGTGACTTGTGGAGAAGCTAAACATAAATTTTAATTATTACACAATGGATAATAGGTAGATTAAAAAAAATAATAAAAAAAATTTATTTTCTAATTTGATCTTAATATAAAGAAGTGAAGTTTTTTCTCAAAGAGCCTAAATGGATTTCTCTTACGAAAATTAAAATATTGAAATTGAAATTATAGTGAGTTTATCTTCTAATTTGAGTTTAGCATTTACAATATGTTGAATGCTTTCATCTTAGAACTTAGTAGTTTTAAATCATAAATACTAAGAAAATATTACTCTTTAAATTTTTCTCCATTCATTAATTTTGACTAGATTGGTAAAATTATTTGGGAACATATAGCTATTTGCAAGTATGAAAAAGTTGGAAGATCCTCTGTTTAATATAGCTTTGTGCAAACTATTTGTCAAAAGTTCCTTCTTATGGTAGTTGAGTATTAATGAACTACTTAATGCTTTTAAAATAATGTTTTACATTATATACCGTAGATCCGATCTTGACCGTTGTGAATTGTCCGATACAAGTTATTCAAATGTACATTGTGCTTGTATTTAAATCATAATACATTGAATTTGTACAGCTCTTACCATTTCATTTTGCTTGCATTATTTTTCGTGTCGCATGGAGGACGATTTTGTACGTAGATGACAAATAGAAGTGGAGAAGAAACTAAAGGTTGTGCAAATGCTTGGTTTTTGTTATTAATATGTAGAGAGTTGCTACTCTTATAGAAGGAGGGGGTGTGGGGATTTTCACAGATACTCACAGTAGAGGGTGGGGGTGGATTTTTTATTTTTTCATTTTTTATTATGTTGGACCCCACACATGTGAGGGGATGTGAAAATTTTGTCTGTACACTTGGATTAATCCTAATATGTATGACATCTAATGTAGTACAATATTGTTACTATTTTTGAATGTAAGCCATTAGACTCGTTGGTGCGATTATTTTGATGACTTGACTTTTTAATTCATTTTCTTTGGTGACAACATTTTTAAGATATTCATGTCATATCATTGAACATTTAATATTGCACATGCCATTCTATTACAAATGACATTGGAAATGATATTCAAATCAAATGACATTGGAAATGATATTCAAATCAAATATAGTACCTATGGGTCCATACGATGCATATCATTGAACATTCAATATTGCACATGACATTCTATTACAAATGATATTAGAAATAAAAGAGGCCAGATACTTGAAATGCTAGTATCAATAGCTTGCTATTGACTTTCTCAACAGTTTGATCAACGTGTTTTTAAAAGAGTCATCCGTGAATCTAATTTCTCGAAAGTACTTGAAGATGTGTATTTCATACATTTCGTTAGAAATTGAAATAACGTAAACAGAAGACGACTGATTTTGTTCAACATCCTTCAGGTATCATGCGTCATTGACGGTTGACATTTCACTTCTGTTCTCTTCCATCTCCCATCGGAGCTAATGACAACAATATTTAACGGTTGCCATTTGTAACATAATTATCATGATAGGAACCATCCTTGTAAGGGAGCATGTAGGCAAACATAGAGATGGCAAAAAAATCTGTCCGCGCCCGCCCCGCCCAGCCCCGACCCCGCTTAAGATGGGACGGGGCGAGGTGGGGGATTGGGGGGAGCGGGGCGGGGCGGGGTGAGGGTGCCCCGCCCAGAACCCGCCCCGTTACCATCATCACTAGGCAAACACATACAGAAATAAAATGTACAGAAATAAAATGTACAAAAAGAAAACAGATATTCACAAAAAGGGGTGGGTGAGTTTTTTTTTCAATATTTTGTTCAAATGGGGCCATCTCCATTGAGTAATTTGTTGGATTTCTGACAAATTTAATTTTGTATAAATAGATTTGCTCAGATCAAAAAGGTCGGATGGGTGATTGTCGTACTGGTAGGTGGAGGTTGATTTGGATTCAATTTTCAAATTGGTATATTTTTTCAACATGTCAAATCACTAATGGAACTTTAACATTTTCGAGAAGGTAAAAATATCCAAAAAGGTGACAAATATAGAACTATTTGTGAAGATTGACATTTTTGCGAATAAATTAATAAATTTTGACACGTTAATGATTTTATTTTTATATTCTCAGGAGTCATGAGTGGATTGCATGTTATCTCTTTTGACATCGGTACAAGTG
>CAIGRQ010081378.1:0-10613 GCA_903798375.1 Fraxinus sp. D2006-0159
GTTATTCTTTGGGCATAATCAGTAGGCTATCATCAAAGCTATTTACGACCTACCCATTGAGAAGAGGTATTTCAAGAACATAATTGGCAAACAAACCCTTTCTTGTTACTTATTTGTTGATGGCCACCAAGGGTAAATAGTTTTGATAGTCATGTGTGCTCAAACCTTATGTTTTGAACAATTACTTAATTCATCATTCCTTTCGTAGAGAAACATGAAAAGAAAGAGTATGTCAAATCGGACATGTTCTTTATAAGGCATCTTAGCAAGACAAAAAAGAAGAAGCCCTGGAGTACTAGCACACAGTGTACAAACATCTAAGAGATGAGTTGTCTCGTTTGTCCAAGCTAAACGTTCAGCCTCCCTTAGAGAAGAAATGTAAGGAAAAGGTGGAGCCTTTAAGGGAAGAGGCCTCAGAAAAGGAGGTTGACAATAACAAAGAACAGTAAACCTCTACATCTTCCTAAGCGCCAAACAACTATTGACGAGTCTGTGAAAAAGCCCATCACGATTGACCCAATATCTACTATAAAATTTGTTGATGTTGAAAACTAGGTCGAGGAGGAGAGTAACCTCATAAAGAGGAAAAGGATGAGAGAGATCAGCAAAGGGGCCTCTTCTAAGGGACATGCTTATAATTTGTTGGGAAGAACGTTAAATGAGAATGCTCCAGCCATTATGGAGATGCTTCCTACCTAGGTCTAGGTGGCTACGAGAATTTATCATAAGAATTGAATTAACAAATACTCTTTGTATTCCGAGACCTATGATTCAGTGGATATGATAGAAGTTGGCCTCGCCCTATGGGCTCGCTCACGGGGCTTCTTTCTAAATGCCCAGATAGGCATGAGGATGTAGCAGAGGCTTAATAAAGACTTTTTTCAAAAGGCGGTTGAGTTGAAGAAGGTAAAGACTAAGGTATCTACTACTGGTGAAGCTATTGAGGCCTTAAAGGTGAAGCAAGCTGAGATGGAGTTGAGGGTGGAGGCACTTTAAAAGGAAAACTAGGAGTAGAAGAAGGAGGTCCACCTTTGTAAAGCTAAAGTTAATGCTTTGACGAAGCGAGTCGAGAATTCTGATAACTTAAAGAAAATAGCTTCGTCAGTCTTGGAAATGGAAAATAAGGAGAATGGGGAGTTGAAGTCCCAAGTAGGTGAGTTGACTGCTGAGGTTGCCAGTTTGAGGCAATAGTTGAGTGGGGGAGGAAGGCAGTCGTGAATAATTATGTGGCGTATTTTCATGAAACGACTGAGTATGACAACATTGTTTGTATTAGAGGAAGGACACATACGATGAAATCTTAAAGAGGATGGCCGTGTTGTACCCCCAAGTGGACTTGGCTACTGTAAGGAAAGAGTTCCTTCTAGTAGAGCTATCCACTCCTAAAGATGACGTTGAAGATTCTGTTGTAGAATTGAAGGAAGGCCAGGTGGATCCTCACGAAGATGATGTCACCACATAGACTTAAGCTTTTCATTTCTTCTTGTTTTATCTTTGCCATGTACTCTTTTTGTAATCAGCCCCTTCTGTGTAATAAAGAGTTCCTCTTCTATATGCTTATTTTTTCCTTCTTGGATTTGTACAAGTATTGGAGCCCTGAAAGAAAATATAAACTGATCAACCTAGTTGCAATAATTGAATATGCACTAATTCTTCAAAATAAGATGACATGATGACTTGAGATAATTTTTTAACAATTTATTGGATCAATAAGGTCACCATCTGGCTAAGCATGTATATTATAAAATAGGCCACTCTTTAACCAATCTTTGTATAGGCCGTTATAATTAGTCTTGAATGAGTTTGTTATTAACGTACAATCTAACATTTTCAAAAACAATCATGGGCTTAGAGTAGTGAATTTGTCCCACGAGAGTCGTAAAGATGATATGATTATATTATTCCTTTACGTCCACCTCATAGATTACAAGTTCTGCCCTACAAGAGTGCTTCATACCTTTCCTTTTGAGGTAGGAAATATTCTTGGCAAGGGGTGGCTCTTCCATGCAAAGACTTCATCCATGATGTTGGGACCATATGTGGAAGGGATTTGCCTTATAGAACACATTTATAAATGTAGAGAGCATTTTCATTGATAATATAATTACATAAGTTGAAGAAGATCGTCCAAACAAGATTGACAAGATGAGCCTCCTGGTAGTATGCTCTTAAATGTTTAACATTCCAAGTGTGAGGTTGTGTTTTTCCTCTTAAATCCTCAATCCTTTAGCTCCTAGGTCTTGGCCCCTTCAAATGACCTTTTTTTACCTTGGAATTATAAAACTGAGCCATCTTCCTCTGGTAGGAGGCAAGCCTCGTTTGGGAATTATCTCTCATTTCTTCAAGGAAATCTAGTTCATACCTTCTTAATTCATCGTTAGATATCTCATTAAAATGAATGCGAGAGGTGAATGTAGTCCTACCTAGACTGGGCTCGTAGCTTCAACACCGTAGGTCATGGAAAATAGGGTCTCTCCTGTTGCACTTCGACTTGTTGCACGAATTGCCCATAACACTTGAGAGAGTTCATCTACCTAAGCCCATTTTGATGCATTAAGCTTCTTTTTCAAGATTTGCTTGATGGTTTTGTTGACTGCCTTGATCGGCAGTTTACTTTGGTGTGATGGGGCGACAAGAAGTGCTTTTTGATCCTCCAATTCTTTGCACAAGTCCCCGACCTTTTTGTTGTCAAACTTCCTTCCATTGTGTGATGAAGTGAACGAAGAATTCTGAACCGACAGATGATATTCTACAAAATAAATTTGGAAGTATTGGCCTCAGTAATCTTTATCAAGGGTTCAACTTCCACCCATTTGGTGAAGTAATTAATGATGACAATAGCATAGCTACCATTACCTTTCCCTTTAGGTAGGGGTCCTATGAGGTCAACTCATCATTTAGCAATTGGCCAAGGGCTCGAAACAATAGTTAATTCCTGAGAGGGCTGTTTTTGGTTGGTGGAGAAGCGTTGACACTTGATTTTCTTACGATTTGAGGTGCATCCTTCTTAAGTATAATAATACTCTTCCCATAGTATTCTATGTGCTAGCGTCGGGCCACCTATGTGATTGCCACACACACCTTCATACACCTCGCGAAGCTTATAATTGGCCTTTTTCTCCTCCAGTGTATTATAGAAGAGAAAATGAAAATCCTCTTTTGTACAGAACTTCATCTTAGCGCACGAAATAAACATCCCTGCTTCTGAGTTTATTGGCTTCTTCCTTATCCTCTGGTAGGACATGATCCTTGATTGGTTTGATCCAAGATGGGTTCCTTCAATACACATAAATTTTTTATTTTTTGGAAACGACATGTCGGCATGGTGTTCAATTAGTACCACCTTGAGTAGTTCTGAGTCTTTGCTATTGGTCAGTTTAGATAAAGCATCAACATGGATATTCTCAGCTCGTAGGATTTTAGTCAGTTCAAACTTCTCAAAAGACATCAGGAGATTCACGACCTTCTTGAGGTATGTCACCATATTTCTGTCTCTTGAAGCAAAGTTGCCATTCACTTGACTCACCATTAATTGTGAGTCGATATTAACCACTAGCCTCTTCTCTGGATAATTTGAGGCCTGCTAACAGTACTTCATACTATGCTGCATTATGGAAGCTTTAAAAGCAAATCTTATAGCACAATCGAGCTTATGTTCCTCTTGGCTAACTAATACCACTTTGGCTCGCTAACATGTTTCTTCAGATGAACCATCCAGAAATAAGTTTCAAGATTGAGGATCTACTTGCTCTATCACCACTTCCACATTCTGTGTTGGCAAAATTTGTTATGAAATCTACAAGTGCCGACCTTTTATAGAGGTCATTAGTTTGCACACAATGTCAAGTTCACTTAATTCTATTGCCCATTTCATCATCCTTCCAGAGGCATCAAGCTTCTGTAGCACCTACTTGAGTGGGAAGTTTATCAATTTTTTGGAAGCAGTAACTAAGGAGAGAGAGAGAGAGAGAGAGCTTCTCCATATCCGTATATCGAGTTTCTGTTGGTAAAAGGCCTTACTTACATAGTAAATTGGTATTTGTGTGATACCTTCTTCCCACCTAGGTACGGAACTCATAGCCTCTGCAGAAACAACAAGGTACAACAGTAAGGATTCTCCTTTTCTGGACTTTGAAAGGAGTGAGGCTTGTCCTAAATGCTTCTCCAACTCTTAGAAAGCTTCTTTGCACACCTTATTCCTTTGGAACCCCTTTCCTTCCTTGAGAACTTTAAAGAATGGAAGACATTTGTTGGTGGCCTTTGAGACGAACCGACATAATATCACTAGGCGACTTGTGAGACTTTGTACTTCCTTAGGTTTTCTATGGGACCTCATATCCAATAAAGTCTTGATCTTTTTACGGTTAACTTCTATGCCTCATTGGCTGACCATGTAGCCCAAGAATTTTTAAGAAGCAACGACAAAGGCATACTTAAATAGGTTTTGCCTCATTTCGTATCTCCTCAAAATTTTGAAAGCTGCATCAAGGTGCTCCACGTGGTTCATAGTTCTGAAACTATATACCAACATATCATCCATATAAACCTAAATTGTTTTGACAATGAGGTCAACAAACATTTTGTTAACAAGATTTTGATAAGTCGCCCTCGGCATTTTTAGGCCAAACGGCATGACTTTCTAACAATAGAGTCCCTTATCTGTGATGAAAAAGGTGTCTTTTTCATCAGATGGGTACATGTGAATCTGATTATACCCTGACTAGGCATCCATAAAGCTTAATAGCTCATGCATTGCAGTAGAGTCCACTTGTTGATCTATCCTTAGAAGTGGGAAACTATCTTTGGTGGAAGCTAGGTTAAGGTTGGAAAAGTCTACACAAACCTCTATTTATTGTAGTGTTTATTCACGAGGACCGAATTGGAAATCCTTCGGATTGATAGCCTCTCTGATGAACCTATTAGATACCAAATTTTTTTACCTATTCTTTTAGAGCCCCGTACCTTTCTAGGTTAAGTGCCCTTCTTTTTTCCCTGTGAGGAGTGAAATTTGGATCAATATTAAGGTGGGACAACTAATGTTAGGGTCGATGCCCACCATGTCCTCATGTCTTCAGCGAATATGTTCAGGTTTTTGAGTAAGAAGCTCTTGAGCTTCTGTTTGTCTTCTAGATTTAACTCTTTCACTACTTAGAGCATCTTTGTAAGATCTCATGGGCCTACCAAGAAGAGCTCTAATTACTCAACCGGAGCTACTTGAGAATTGGAATCTATGATTCGAGGGTCCAACCCCTTATCCATAGCCCCTCTCCATGGGTCATCCTTTTTATAGGGAATCTACCATTTCAATGTCTTCTCTTTGTTCAGGGGTTAGCCCTTCTTTAGGTGTATCAACTTTTCGGTAACTATCAATATCATGTTAATATTTTTTCCTCAAGGAGTTAATAGAGCATTCACTTGATTCCATTTGATCACCTCTGACAGTTGCGATGCCACACTTAGTGGAGAATTTCATGCACAAATGTATAGAAGTAATGACCCAAAGTTCCTTCAATGTGGGTTGCCACAACACCTTGCGATAGGCTGATATATGGTCTATAATAAGGAACTCCATGAAATGGCGAGCTGTCAATGATGGTGATTCTAGTTCCACTGCTAGGGTGATTTTCTCCTAAAAATGATGTTATCACCAGTGAAGTTGTACATAGGAGTGTTCATGGGGGTAAGCTCATGGTCTATTAACATTTTGTCATAAGTAGCTCCGAAAAGAATATTGATGGAGCTTTCATTATCTACCAACTTATGCTTCAGACCATTCCTTGGCATGATAACTCTTATCACTTATGCGTCACAATGAGGGTAATGTACCCCCGCAGCATCCTCTTGGGTGAATGTAATGGGTGGTTGTTGACTATGTAGCTCGTCATGGAAGGATCCTTAGCCTTCCTGGCATAATTCCTTTGCACATTCCTTGACTATTATAGTGTCTTGCCACTTCTTGGCCTGTTTTTATCCTCATCATGCCAGTGTCTAAGAGAGTCCTTCCTTAGATGTCGCATCGTCTCGTCCCATCGAGGCTATTGATCATGTCGGAGGAGAACATATTTTGTTGAGTGTGGCATGTATCCCTTCTTTTTGAGTTAGTATCGATTTAGCTCGAGTGGTTTGGCATGGACATACAATCATTAGTACCATGACTATAGGTTCAGTGATACGTGCAATATAGCCTATTTCTAGGCTTATTGCTTCTATTTCTGCCCCTACAGTTTGAGCTATTAGAGGGCCTCTGAGCATTAGGTCCAATGTTGGTCTACCAAATGTGAGACATGTCCTCTCATTTGCCTTTAAGGTAGTGGGAGTCCCATTGAAGTTCGGTTGCGATGTCTAACAAATCCTCATTGACAATATTGCTTCTCATCATTTCTACCAAAGCATAGTAAGAAGTGTGATTCTTATTTTACAAATCTCTCTAGAAGAGAATATTCATGTTGAGACCTCATTTCAGGGTTGAAAGTGCCTCTCTATTAGTGACATGTTCGCAACAAGTCATCTCATCAGCCAATAACAGTGGACCCTATAAGGGTGAGGTGGAAAGCTCTGTACTTTAACGCCAACGGGGCTCCTCTTAGACGTGTAAGTCTTATAATTGTTAAGATGCTTTGATGGGTCGCCCTTTCCTTCGTATATAGGGATTTTTGGCGGCACAAAGTGGTTAGGAACATGGGCATTCCTCAACACTTGAGAAAATAGGAGACTTTCGTGATCGTCGTCCAATTCAAAAGATCTGCATATGCTATTTGAATATTTCTTCTCAACTTGGTATTGAGGTAGTTGTGATGTATCAGGTTGGTTTTTTAAATTTGTAGCATCCCTTTTTTCTCGCCTATAAGTGATTACTACTAGGGCATATTTCTAGACGTTGATGGACCAATTTTGTATAAGACACTAGTGGACCTTTGAAGTTTGCGCTTAGGAAAGTTTTCCACTTCTTGTGGTAAATCGTTAACGGGTCTGTCGGAAGGGTAATTTGTTAACATGTCCACCTCTACCTCCATTTCAGCAGGACTAGGCTCTCTTTTTTTCCTTTGGGAGTAAGCCCCTTGATTATGTTCTTCCTCATTTTGTTGGAAAGCATCATGCGTAGGCATTTGATATCCAGCTCGTCCTTGCATTTGCATAAGTGCTATATGGCAGCATTTTGTTGGGCTATGTTCCTCATATTTGTAGTCATCTCCCCTACTTTTCTTACTAGACGCGTAGTTGTGCCACGAATTCTTCAATGCTAGTGGTGGTTAGAACTTGTGATGCAATAGGAAATGGTACACTAGACAAAGCTCCAAATGATGCCCTTTTTAGCATTTTTCACTCGTTTTTTCTTCAAGAATGAGAACATTTCTTCAAGGCTGAATTCTTGGACATTTCTTCCAATGGTTTCTACCACAAGGAAATTCGTGGTTATAGTGTGGTTTCCCACAAACAGCGCCAATTCGTTGACCTCAAATTTTGTACCTCCAACGTGGCCAATAGATCCCAAGACTTCTCACGTTCACTCATGTCTAATTTTTGCATACTTGGACAAACTATTAGCCACAAGTGAGACGATAAGTGTATGAGTGTGGGAGGACTTTAAACGTGAGCTTCCAATGTAAAAAGGGGGGTCGGCTTTGGGGAATGATAGATTAAACGGTGATAGAGCTAAGTTATAGCTTGATAGTCTATAGTTGCATTGCCTTTTGAATGATAACAAGTGTGAACTTTTATAGTAGAAGAGGGTGAGTAAGAGTCATTAGATGAAGGGATAAAAAATAATTAAGACATGTAGTGTCAATCAATGTAACATTGAATCAAAACTATATTTCATCAAAACATAAATAAGGTAAAAAAAAAAACTACTCTTATATAAATAAAAAATAAAATATAAAAAAATAGATTAATTTCTCCCTACTAATTCTTTCATAATAGCTCACAAATATGTTTTCCCCCAACGAAAAATTATTTGTAAAGAAAAACAGGGTTTAGTCAGCAAAATAATTTGTACTATGTTGCCACAAATTTTTATTTCTTGAAAAAATGTATATATTTTAGTCTACAAATATTCTTTCCATAAAAAAATTATTTGTAAGGAAAAACAAGATTTATTCCACAACTTAATGTGTAGGGAAAAACGAAAACATTTTGTGGACAAAATTAAGTTTAGTAGACGAATGATTTTGTCGGGTGAAAACTTACGCGACATATTGTATTCGTCTCCAAGGGGTTCGTAGGGAATAAGTTTCGCTCACAAACTTCAAAATTTGTCGTCTTGTACCTATCTACTCAATGTTTGCCCCCACAAATGTGCTTACAAAATTGTTATCGTCTGCGAACATTTTTTTCCATAAATAAGAACTTTTCCTTGCAATTAGCATTTTTTAAAACAATTTCTTCGTGATATGTTCAGATCGAAACTGTTTTCTATAGAAAAATACTTAAGTTGACTCATTTATCTATCACAGAAGGTGAAGAATTTTGAAAGTAATTACGTGTTCATTACTTCGATTGGATCACAATATACCAATATGTGATGACCATAATAAATTGAACTTAGTGACATATCATAGAGTTTCAAGTTCACTAATAACTACCACTATCGATTTAAATATTTAGGTAATCTATAAAATAATCACGTATAATTAATTCTTTAGGATAGTCTCTCTATAAAATTAATTAGTATTTTACTTCATCCAGTTCAATATAATTTTAGGTGTATTAGTATCATTAATTTTGAACGAAAATTCTCCATAGCCAAAATAGACCATTTTTTCCAATTGGTAAAGTATGCACCTCTCTACACAAGTAAATACTTCATATTCTCGCTTTTTTCGTACTGAAATTATCATAGTCCAATTGGCTGCCATATCAACTGTGAAAATGATCCTATCGCATTCTCATGTGACACCGAATGAATATTTAAGACTGGATCAACGAGGCTTCTCGGACCCAAAAAACCTAGGCGGTCGGGCTCTTATGAGCAAAGAAATATGCAGAACTAACGCTTGCCAAGGAATTCGACTAGGGCCTTGAGTGATCTCAGACACGAACATAAACCATAGTCCAAATTCTGACAAAATTAAACCGGAAGTTAGTGCACTAACCTTTGCGTGCAAATAACCAAATTCTAGACAATTGTTAGAAAAGGACAAACATTCATAAGGGATTTAGTGGGTGTTTGGTTGAGATTAAAATTAGATTTTTAGTAGATTGTGATAAAAGTTTTTGAAATGTGTGGTTGAAAAGCTGTGAGACCCATGAAAGATGTGGTTAATATTGATTGTTTGATTTTGATTTAAATTAAAATCTGATTTTGCAGGTGTTTGGTGTGGATTAAAATCAGATTTTTAGTAAATTGTGATAAAAGTTTTTAAAATTAAAATTATATTTTTAATGAATTGTGATAAAAACTTTTGAAATGTGTGGTTGAAAAGTTGTGGGACTCATGAAAAATGTGATTAATATTGATTGTTTGACTTTGACTTAAATTAAAATATGATTTTAATCCGTACCAAACAGAATCTTAATCATGACTTTCAATATACTAGTTAAAACATATTAACTCACAAAAATGATTAAAATACCCTTAAAATTGCCTGTATATAAATAAGACAACTGCACAATAAAAAATAGATCTTTAATTACGTACTAAAGAATCTAAAGATTTAAAGATCATCTCTCCTAAAAAAGTCTCAAATTGAAAGAACGTCTAGGGTCGAACTGATAAGTGCCCTTTGCGCACTTATTTAGATCACAAAACATGGACAATTATCGATGAATATGTTAAAATATGGCTTAATTTGATATAATTTGTATTTGTAGAACTACATTGATGGATAGAATGAAAAGTATGCGAAAACGAGCGAAAAATAACCAAAATGGAAGAGAATGAAAGTTCGGAGATCAAAATGCAATTATTCAAAAGCTGACCCGAATGGAGAATCGAGCATGGAACNTTTGATATAATTTGTATTTGTAGAACTACATTGATGGATAGAATGAAAAGTATGCGAAAACGAGCGAAAAATAACCAAAATGGAAGAGAATGAAAGTTCGGAGATCAAAATGCAATTATTCAAAAGCTGACCCGAATGGAGAATCGAGCATGGAACAGTGCTAAGTAACAAATTGTGGATATCATGGAATGCTAGAAGAATGAGGATGGGGAAGCAAGACCAAAAAGTAGATGAAACAAAACCTGGGGATCAAAACGAACCAAATTGAAGTTACACTCTACCATGCGACCGCATGGTAGAAACTACTACCATGCGGTCGCCCAAGTGGCTACATGGAAAAACATGGATCAATTAGATTGATCCATGCGATCACATGGTTCAATTCAAGCACAAGATTTTTGGTTTCCTTGTTTGACCCAATTTCTTATGGAAAGATATCTTGACATCCTTTATAACCCTAATCTCGTCCAAAAAGAGGGGTTACACAACTTTAGAGAGAAAAAAAGGCATTGAAGAGCAAAGAAGAAGGCAACAACCGAGAGATTTCAATTCAAGAATTGGGTGATGTCTTCTCCTAAATACTTTTCTTGTAATTTTATTTTATCCATGCTAAGCTAGATTTTCATTGTACTAGGGGAATGATGATGTAGCGACCGAGAACCTTTAAAT
>CAIGRQ010081391.1:0-30709 GCA_903798375.1 Fraxinus sp. D2006-0159
AAAAAACTAAACGGGATAGTAAACGGGGTAAGGGCACCACCTCGCCTTAAACGGGTAATGGGGCGAGGGCGAGGGCAGGGGCGGGGACGGGGGAGGTTGTCGGGTCAGGGCAGCCTCTCCAGCCCCCCACACTGTTGTCATCCCTACTAGGAGTTGATTATTCAAATTCTTTTTAATATTTGTCTTTCTAAGGAAAAGATTTAATGCATGAATGTAATGGTTTTTGACCACATCATGCTACGATAATTTTAGTCTCTGAGTTGATTCTTGTGAAAGGAGATTTTCTTTGAGTTTATGCGTCCTAGATTGGTTTAGTTAAAAGTCATTTTTCATATATTTTGATAAAAGATGATAGAAATGTATAATTTAAAAGTTGATAAAAATTATGAATTTCATAAAATATGTAATTGAAAATAAGTTTTAGAAAAATGGAACCAAACAAAGGTACAATATATGTCTCATTCCATGCCATGTCTATTTATCCAAGTATTTTTCTTATTTAGTTAAGTACAATATTAATATTCTCATTTCCACTACATATCTCATTAAATTCTACAATGCTCTTTTTTTTGTGGAGATTAAAATTAGATTTTTAGTAAAATTTTAGTCTTTGTTTGAATCTCTTTAAAAAAAAATACATTTTTGAATAGTAGTTTGTAGAGAATGTTTGGTTAAAAATTAATAAAAATCTTTTGTTTTACGTTTAATATTATTTTATTGAAAAATGTGTTATAGAAAATGAGTTTTGAAAAAATGAGGCTTGTTTGGGCCGGATTAAAATCTGATTTTAATCTAAATTAAAGTCAAATAATCAATATCAACCACATATTTCATGGGTCTCACATCTTTTCAACCACACATATCAAAAATTTCTATCACAATCTTTCTAAAAATATGATTTTAATCAAAGCTAAACACTCTCTGAGTTTTTAAAAAAAAATGGGGTTCAAACAATCCCTTAATAAAAAGTTGATGGAATGTGTGGTTGAAAAGTTATGGGGATAATGAAATATGTAGCTAATATTGATTGTTTGATTTCAACTTGAATTGAAATTTGATTTTAATCAATATCAAACAGGGGCTATAAGGATCATATGAAGAAAAAACAAGAACCCTAAAAAAAAAAAAAAAGAAAGAAATAGAAAAGAAAAGCTACGATCTATTCATTATACGATCATAATTAGCTTTCCTGAAAGGTTTGCGCTAAAAATGAGTTTTGATAGTTACTGCTGTAGCCTAAAAAATGAGTTCATTAGTAGTAGTTGGAATCCCATAAATATGGATCCTCGGGCGACCCGAATCCGATATGATCGGATCCCTCTAACTGCCATGACAAGGCATAGTAAGCACGATATCCATCATTGTGTTCTGCACCGTCCATTGAAAGATCTGGCAGATCATAAAACGTGTCATCATCAACAGATTCTTGAAAGTGTTCCTGTAATAAATTTGTTGATGAATGAGAATCGGGTAGCTGGGCTTTGCTCAGTCGTGCTTCAGCTTCTGCACCGCCGCGAATTGTGGCGGAAACAGATTCTTGAAAGTGTTCCTGTAATAAATTTGTTGATGAATGAGAATCGGGTAGCCGGGCTTTGCTCAGTCGTGCTTCAGCTTCTGCACCGCCGCGAATTGTGGCGTCAGCCGCCTTTGCGGCCGCAGCTTGGATGTCCTTCGGTGATGCTGAGACGGGCCGGGGAAGTTCATGAGCCAAATGTGGGAAGTTAAGATATGCTGAGTGACCTTTGATAGCTAAAGCTGCTACATCATGTGCTCGGGCAGCCATTTCTGGTGTTGGATATGTTCCAAGCCATATTCTTGATTTCTTCTTAGGTTGTCGAATTTCGGACACCCATTTGCCCCAACTACGCTTGCGTACACCGCGATAAGTTCGATGCTTGTTGTCATTGGCTTTGCCACTTTTTTCTCCTGGTACATTTTTTGAGCTCTTGTGAGCATTGCCCTCATTTAGAGCACTCTTTGTATTTCGATGGATAGATGTCGACCAGGAGTTCGAGGAGGAGGAGGTAGTGGATCTGGTCATCGAGGAAGAAGTCGTTGAAAACGATGTGGAAGAGAACGTGGACGAGATGGTGGTGGAGGAGTCTTGAGCTAGACTCTCGAAGTTGAATTGTTCTTCCATGGTATGTCTTGTGGCTGCTAGAAAAGATTAACGATGCACATAAAATAGGGAATTAAGTTGGGGTTTATAAGATTCTTCCATAAGTTGGGAGGGATTTATATTTAAAAAAAGAAAAGAAACATGAAACATGAAACATTAGAAAAAGGAGAGTACAGTTACAGGTATGTTAATCAACTTGCACCTCTATATAATTAATGTACGTCCCATGTGCTTTCCAAGCATCTTTCAAACATGTATAGCTATTTGTCCATTGCTTGGTCATAATCATGTTAATATATCTTGTAATTTTGCAATAATAATGCCCAAGCGAAAGGACAATATATGTAATGTCTGACTAAGTAGGGTGCACCAGACACCCGATTACGTATATAGACCAACTATATTCTAATACGACAGTGTTTCATTATATAATATCTTTTGAAACATGTTTAGATTATGATTTTCTTGCGATTTCTTGTCGAGAGGACTTTGTAGGGTTATCAATATCATTTCCCATTAGTTTCTAGAATTCTTAGGCTATTTTTTGTATATTTTCTCAAGAATCATGCTATATTGTCAGATGTTTTACATAATTCTTAATATAATGTCACATGACATTTTATTATTGAACTGTTTTAAACACACTCATCTTTTTCATCAAATCACCTGTTATCACCTCAGATTATGTCACTGTATCTATTAAATTTCTTCCGACAAAATGACAATTTTCAAACCATAAGTGAACTTGAAAATGAATATTTGAATTAAAATATTTGAATTTTGTTACACATGGGTCACATGAAGAGTGGGCCCGAACATGTTCAAAAATGGGCCCGACCCAATATTTGCTGACGCGAATTGATATATGAACTCTAATTTATTTTATAATTTTATATTTTTATTTCCTAGTCATTACAATAATTAGGCGAGAATAGTGATTGATTTAATCTTTTAAGGCAAATATCATGTTTATTGTCATGCTCAACATTGGCTGATTAAGCCATGAATAAAGTATGAAATGATGAAAATTAATCCATGCATCAAATGAGCATCTAAAGTTCTATATAAAACTCTACTAAACGTTTGACAAGTTAAAAATTGAATATGATAATATGGTCAAATACTTTTATCTACTCTTTTTCTCAAAACCTTTACGCTTAACATGCTAAAATTGCCATATTTTTCAAACAAATTAATTTATTAAAAATCCCGCTCCGAAAAAGTTAAAAGATTAGGGTCGAACTAAGGTCTAATCACTAGTAAAAATATGAAATAAATATTCTTTTCAAGCTTAGCATAGAAGAAATCTTTAATCACTACCGGTAAGTCTGGTAAGATGGATTAAAATGTTGTCCATCTCATAGTGGTAACTAAATGATCACTGAAACCTCAATGGAATAGCACTGATTTGAAATCAATAATCTACTAGTAAATGAAAGTGCCCAGAAGCTTTAAGCGGACAGATTACATGCACCTAGAAAATGAAATTCTTTATCTAAACCCAGAACCTGCAAATCCTTGATGGAACTTCTATCATTTCATAAAGTAATTCTTGGTCTCTGCAAATTATCTAGAGATACAAATACATGTAAACATTACCCCACTAGGACCAGTAACCGGTTCAAATGCAATCACGGCTTGCAAGAATCTGTCAGGAAACAAAGAATACGATTCCTCAAATTTCCAGTCAAATGGCTACCGGTGTGACAGGTCTGTCTAGTGCAGCAGATCACTATCAGGCAACATTGTCTCCATCCTATCTTCTTGATTAAACCCTTGCTTACGGGTGGTTACGACGAATGCAATGGACAATGAACAATTAAGAAAGAAGAGAGAGGAGAAGAGACGAGGGAATTAAGAGGGAGATTGTAGATTTATTCAATACTAATGGTTTGTTTATTACAATCAAAGAACCTCTTTATAGAGTCTAAAACTGGGATTAATATGGAATAACAATAATGGTCTTAAAATCTAAAAAAAAAAAACAATAATAATCAATAAGGAAATTCTATAAAATCCTAATTGATTTTATTTCTTCTGCGTCTATAATATACTTTCCATTTTGCCTCAACGGGTTTAACATCATTAGCCTCAAAACTTGCCGCACATTCTGGGCACTTGAGCTGACACGTTTCTATAACTCTCTGTACGCAAGGGTTGCAAAACAGGTGGTAGCATTTGGCAATAAACGCCTGAAAAAAAAAGAAAAAGAAAGAAGAAGCACTGGTTATCTCCTCAAGAACTATAGACTGAACAAGCTAACTATGAAAGCAAAATTAAAGTTTCTTATTCGTGAAGAATACAGCAAACACAGTTTCATATATAAAGAAAATTATCACCATTCACCATATTCCACCATCATTAATGGTCCTGTATTCTGTCATCACATAATTTCGCCATTTCCTTCATGCGTCACATTTATCATCTTTCAAGTTCTTTGTAGCATATTAGCATTATTAATATTCAAGTTTCCCTTGAGTTGTAAATTTTTTGCTACTTCACAAGGATCCCTGTTTCCAAATGGATATGCAAGTTAGTCATACATATACCTCTTTACTTCTATCAAGGCAAATACTGCACTTCAGTATTTCCTTGTATTCTCTGAGTTCCTGCTGGAGCTTTTCAGTTAGGGATGAAACCTCGGAATGCAACTTCAATCTTTTTGTTTTCCTTCTCAGAGTTCCTACATCTTCCTCTATTCTTTTCTTCTCAAACCTAGTAAGGAGAAATGGTTTAAAAACAAGAAAGGATAGGAAAGACGTCGCATAAACTGGAAAAGAGAGACAGAGAAATTTCAACCACCTTTCTTTCTCCAATTCTATCTGCAGCTCAGCAACACTAGCTATACTTCCGTCAAACTTTGATTGTGATTCTTCAAATGTGTCCCTCAGTTGCTGAGATGACTTCCTCACATATAACACTCTTTTTTGGGTATTCTCTAAAGTAGCTGTTCTTCGAGCCTTATTTTCAGAAAGCTTCCGAATTTGGTCCGAGTAGGATTTCAACTGCGATAAAAAGAATACCAATATGATATTGACCGGACACAACATTTGGCACTACAGAAAAGACACACCTCAATATTACCTGATATTCAATTCTAGCAGCTTTAGTGTCATAAAATCTAACAGTTGCCTTGCTTTGACGAAAAACTCTTTCCAAGTTACGCTTCTTCACCAATTGGGCATCACTCATCTGTGTTGCTAGCACTCCCTCTAAAACAAGCTGAAACAGGAGGTAAAACAACTTGATGACACTCGCAAAATAAATCCTAATGAAAGCAAAAATACTTGTGCAGCTTTTATAGTATAGAAACTAGAAAAACAAACGCAAGAATCCTTGACAAGAAAACATGCTTGTCTCCTGTGTTCTTGTTTCAGAACAAGAAGGGAACTCGTATGTTCAGAAACGTCATTACTACAAAGTTTAACATCATGGAAGTGGGAAAGTAAAAACTTCTTAGGACGATTATTGTCCAGTTTCACCCTATTTAGCAACTGAACAAGCTCAACTGCTGCAATATATTTGGTATAAATCTGATTCTTTTGTCCAAATAAGAAAAAGATAATAATATTACGCAGGAGGAAGCAATGGAGAATTTTACTGCAAATGGCAGCGAAGATAGACCTCCCAAATGTGTACATATATGCTTCACTAAAGCTGCCAAAACATTTTCAGGGATGACTAGAGTTTGATTTTCAGACTCAATGTCAATATCAAACAGTCGACAAGGTAAATCTGGTGAAAGTAATAAATTGAAAAGTGTGCAATTAAACAAGCATAGATTTCTTGATCAAAGAGCAAAAGAACACAATTATTGTAACTGGAAAGGCGAAACCCTCCTGTGAACCAATGATAAAAACATAATTTCAACATTTTTTACTGACTTCATTATCAAATAGAGACATCGTGTCAAATTTTAAGTAGGTAAAGTTGGACGAATTAATTTAATTTCCAAAAGAACTTGATGTTAAGGAAATGCTATTAAGTACTTTTGTAATTAATCACCTTCATGTCGAACTCATCTCTCTCTGTGATTTGCTGCAAAAACTGTAGGTTTTGAGACTGTATATCATCATAGGCCTGTTCAATACTCTTTAGAAAAAGCCCAATAAAGTTAGCAAAACTAAGTAATGCAATAGAAGGATATCCATCAATACAAATCATGGTAGAATAGAAACCTCTATCTCAGAAAGATAGACCTCAGCGTCCTCATGTTTGTATTTTAGGTCATCAAAAAATCTGTATTTTTCCCTGAAACAACGGCGTGAACAATATCTCAGAAAATTCAGAAAGCAACATAATAAAAGTTGAGCTTCTTATCGAAGTTTTTCCAAATTTAAATTTTGCTTGTTTACGTCAACTCAAGTTAGTTATGATTCATTTGACAGGCTTAGAACAAGAAGTGTGCAGTCTTCAACAGTGTCAGACAAGGATATGTGCATCCAATATCTGTCGAACACAATTAAAAGTGTCAAACAAATATCAAGAACGAGAATTGTGTTGGTCATGGCAGGTGCAACACTTTCTGGGTCACAGGGGTTTTATTTAAAGTTCCAAAGAGCAGTGGACAAAATGGAATAGAAGGAAATAGAATTTAGGGGTGGTGGCATATAGATAACTGAATGCTCAAATCTCATTAATTGTTCTTCTCTCTATCTCTCCACTCACCAGTTCTCATGGAGGAGAAGCTTTCTCCACCATGTTAGACCTCCAATGAGCCCAACTTAATCATCTGTATTTCCACCTTCCAATTCCTCCTTCCCCCAGCCCAAACAAAACCAAATTTCACCAGCAGTTCAAATTTCCACCAAAAATTCAAAATGAGAAATTACGTATTCAAGTAGGCAACCATAGATCAATGAAGCTAAGAACGAGGTAATTACATAATCTGCTCATGGTTGTCTTCATATAATTATGGAGTAACTTTCCATTATTTGTGACTTTATTCTCCAATCATCCTCCTCCGCCACAGCTTATCACATCCCTTTTTCTGTAAGCCCACAGGCCACAGTACATCAAGGATACCAGGCCTTTGTGGAATGACTCGTCTCCAACCCTACTATTTCAGTTCTTTTATCATTTGTCATGGCATTGTCCTTCTATACTTCTAGTCATACTTATCCAACTATCTTATAAATTCAGACGAAAAATTATGAGGTGTATGATGTGGTTATTGCTGGTACAACTATTTTCTTCCTCAATCTGGGATGATGAATGAATTTAATCAATCCATGCCATTTATAAGAATTTCTGTGTCCTGTATACATGCCATGACATTGCAACATATCAAGTTAGCAATCAATCGAAACACCACCAAGCTGGAGGAACAGAAAAGCAATAAACATGCAAAAAGACAAGATGAGGGAGAAGAAGGCCAACATCTTAGATCCATGACTGTCAATACCAGAACTCAAATCTCAAAGCATATAACTACCCCATTGAAGGGGCAAAATAGCCTTTGGTCTCAATTTAGTTTCAGTTGATAGAAACTAGAAAGTAGAAAAATATTATGGAAGAAACTAAGCAAATACCAGCAAGATGTAGAACAAACCTTTTAGAGGCCTCTAACTTCCGTCTCAGTTCAGCAATCTCAGCTTCTGCTGCAGCTAACCTTTGCTGGGATTTCGCCTCAGCTTCAATTGAGGCTTTAAGTTGTGACTCCAAATTGTGTTCATCAAGAGAAGTATTCAGGCTCCGAACATAAGCCCATGCCTTAATCTCCCCGTTTCTAGCTTCATCCACTTCCCTGCAATCAACATACCCAGGTTATAACGTGGAAACAATGGCTATTCTATTAGAACAGTATTGAATTTGTCCAAATTTAACATATTCCAGAATTACGGGCTACGTGCATTGGACAAACTATATTGGTATAACCAGGAATAGATAGAAAGGCAAATATCTGCAGTATAAATAAGTTAAGCAGTGATCTATAAATACACGAAAATGACAAGACCGTGGAACTCAAGTTTATAATATGTGCGGAGAAATAACCAGATTTTTTCAAGAGGAAACAAAATTATGAAGAAGCTAATTGGATCCAACATAAGTGACTTGAATGAAATCTAAAGAGGAAATCCCCAAGAAACACTAACCTTGAATCAGTTGATTCACGTCTGTACATTTCCCTAAAAAGCTTCAAGTCTGAAATAGTTTCCTTTAAGCCACGGACCTGTACCAAGAAAATTGAAATTACGGAAGCTTAAGAAAGTCTACTATATTTGAAACCTGCCCAAGAAATTAATGGTTTTTGTTCAGAAAGCAGGACTATGCAATACAGATGGCGATAGCTACAGTTCTTGTCTAGTGAAAGCTCAACTCATCCATAAAATGTTAAAAGAGAATATGTCAGTTCAGGCCATTGAACTTTTCCTGATCTTACGATATTGTCAGATTGTACATACGGCTGTTTTACGTGTTAGCACTATCTTGGATAGGTATTATTGGAAAGTTATTACAGGTATACCAATTAGGAAGCTCAGTTGCATTGTTAAAAATAATTTGACACTAATTTCCACCATAATTGTTATACTGGTATGGCTAATCGAGCTAAGGCTTGTAGCCTCCTAGACTCTTTCTTTCATTCATCAAGCACTTGGCGGTTTGTTTCGGAGCCAGGATAAACAAGTATTGGGGATAGGAAAGAGATCATTCCCTTTGCACCTCATGTCAAGAGAAGAATAGTATATCAGATGGACGACAATGTAATAACAGACATTTCTTCACACTTATATAATTAAGGGAAAAACTTGTACCACAGCTTGCAACTTCTGTATTTCGGCATTTTGTTCCGCTGAACTCAAGGAAAAAGCTTCCAATTCCATAGCCTGCAGATATTTAACAGAAGGTTTTGACCAGCATAAGCAGCAATTGGAAACAAAAGAAATAAGAAAAGAAAACTGCAAGCAAAAGAAATCCCACCTTACGATTGAGAATGTTGGCAAGAGATTTTACATCAGCTCGCAAACTATGAACATCTGAAGCGTCCTCCTTGTATTTATAAAACTGATTTTGCATGCTACCCATTTTCTCGGAAAACGAAGAAATTAAACCTTTGAACTCCATAATGATTTCTTTCCTACCTGAAATTGGAAAAGACATGAAACTTATAGACAGTACCAATAAGGACACATGTCCCATGAGGGAATCATCAGAACCTTCATACCAGGTTCTTTAGGCACTTCTTCCATCTTTGTTTCGATTAGATTTTTTTGTTTGATGCACTTTTCTATATCTGCCTCTAGGTCCTTAATTCTAGAATCAGCAACAGCTGAAGCTTGATGAAAAAAATCAACTAATTCTTTTCTAATATGAATATCTTTTTCCCTCCAGGCAAGATTGCCTTTCTCAACCTGAATTTACATAGATGAGTGAGCACTATAACTAAATTTTCTTCACAAAAAAATGGCATCAAAAATAAAATGATCAACCAGTTACAACCTGTAGTTTCTCATAAAGAGCATGATATTGAACTACATATGCATTAGACTTTGCAAGTTGGTCTTTCAGCATGAGATATGGTCGGGACGAACATATACGCTTCACATCCTTCAGATTGCGCTATCGAGAAAAAATCCAATTTCAAAAGTGAGTAACAGGGAAAGAATAATTACAGAAGGGGAAAGCATCGCATAACAACAAAAGAGACATTTCAAAGCACAAAAGAACTAACTTGCAATATTAATAATTGCCTCAATATGTCTATCCGATAATCATGAAGACGCTTGAGTTCTTGTAATCGAGCAGAGGAGTCGTCCTGCACAGATAGCCTGGTCCATTATCTAAGCTACAGTGCAATCAACTATAGACTCCATAAAACATAATGCAAGTGATTACCACCAACTATAGATTAGTTAACACAATCTTCATGTACTTCAGTTCATCCATTAATATAGGAAAATTAAGCTTGACAAATGCAGAAGAGGCATTTGATTCATTACTGACCGTAAGATTGATTAGGTAGTTTTAAAAATAACCAAAGAATCAAATCGGTAATGGTGCTTCTACTGAATAAATATTACTAGAGAAGATAGCTAAGAGAAAAAATATATAAAAGACGAATTGAAAATGTATAAGATTGGTACGTACGTAAACTTGTTTGGATGTGCATGAGGGATAAAGAAACATTCGTAGTTCCAGGTACGGCTTTCATTTTGTATTAGTCCATCTATCAGATATACTAGATTCAGCTTAGATGTATAACTAAGCCATTAGTCACCTAAGGTATCAAGCAAAAAATGGTAAAATCAGCATTTAGTTTTCTTGAAGACTATTGCAGACACCAAAATAAGTGTTCAGTAGCACTTATCTCAAAACAATATTGAAAAGGAAATAAAGGAATCTAATCTGCATAGTTACTGGATGGGGGTGTCAAGCTTCCCCATTGTGGTCAACACAAAAAGTTATGTTCTATATCAATTTTAATTGCAATTACTGATCACTTTCCTTCCTTGATCTTACAGCACAGATCCATTTTGGCACACGAACATTTAATATAAAGATTGAGCATACACATACTCTACTCAATAATGAAGTATAGACGAGACATCAGTGAGAAAACAGCTAAACATACATACATTCAGATGCACAGACAAGATAGAAAAGAAGAGTATGTTAGAGAAAAAGAACGAGAAACTATAAGAATCTCACATTCGTAAAGTAATCAGAATCTGCCATGGATTTCCTAGGCGAAAGAGGCAATTTTAGCCATCAAAACAAACTAAACATGAAGAAGAGGAGAAGAATTAGGCCTTGTCCATCATCTCAATCCAAACCTAGTTCAAGAAGGCTACACTTCCAAAACCTAAAAATCCCTAGAAAGTATCGACGGTGAGCATTTTCTGGTTCTGTCTGAGACGTCTACCTTTTGTAATTGTGGCCGAACAATATAAATCATAAGATTCCAAATGCCAATCAGCTATAAGTCAGCACTGACAGGAAATTAGCTGGACTATGCCAATCAGGTAAATACACGTAGGAGATAATAATCACAGGTGGACATTTTTCAAAATGGAAATGAGTCATTACTCGATTGCGAACTACCATTTCTTTGATTACAGATAAGTAAAATCATATCAACGGTCCCCAACCTATTGCTCAAGTACCAAGTTGTTTGCCAACATTAAAAAAAGAAGCAAATTAGTCCTGAACCTTTTATCATCAATCAATATTCAATGAAACACAAAGTCCAAATCTGTGGTAAATTGCCACACGACCCTCAGCCGTCCAACTTTATTAAGCTAAATACCCAAGTGAAGCAGATTTTCAGCCACATTACAATTTACTGATGATTTGAATACTTTTTATTGTTGTGATTGATTGTGCACTATAATGAAAGGTCGAGGTCGAACTTGCTCCTTATTAAAGATTGAGCAAACTTGCTACTCGGATAATATATTGGGGACCAATGCTGCAATTTTTCCTCAGATTTAATAACCCCACCTAATCCTGTATTGTGCATTTTAATGGATTCTGGGTGGCTATCAGTGAAGGGAGAAAAAATCTAGTTTAGGTCAGGTGTTCCTCACCTTCTTTGACAATTTGATGTTCAAAACCTATCCCATGTCTCGACAAGTCCTCTGTGTAATTAGAACATGATTCCAAGTCATCAACCAGCTGGAAGAAAAACCAGAGCCAACATTACAGTCACTAAGTTGACCATACAGCTTGAGAAAATTGCATATTAGACATAAAAGAAAAAACAGAAAAAAATAATTAATAAAATAAACAAAGAAGCATCAAAGTACAATACCTCTCCCCAAGAGTTATTAACCACAGCCAAAGTCTTCTCATATTACTGTTGTTTCTCCTCAATCGACACATTTTATTATCTCGAGCACTAATCTCAATCTTCTGAGCTTCTAATTTCAGCAAAAGCATTTGATTTTGGAATTGATGCACTGCTGCATTGAGCTGCACCATTAAGAATTTTAAACTTTAAGGTAATGCCATAAGAGTACAAGATTTCATATGGAGAAGTGCAAGCTCAGCCTGTATTTTAGTTATATGTCCACGTGGGAAACACTAAAGACTACAATCAAGTGGCCAAAACAAAAGTAAGTTTACAGCTAAAAAACTACAAACATTTTTTTCTAAAACATACTCCTACCCTATCGGAGCCAATTCATTCATCTCCTAGTTAACTATCATAAAATGACTACCAAAATGAATTCATGCACACTGAAGCAAGGAAGTAAGAAAGGAAAATGAATATAGGATTGTAATTAATCATTTAATAGAGAAATTTCGTTGAGAGAATTATATCCATGCTATCGAAGATAAGTACCGTGCAGGAAAATGTAACTAGGTAGGAGCTATACAAACTGCTAAAGACTATTTCCTAGAATAGTATAATAAATATTGTGCCCTAGATTAGCCCTAATTTCTTTCCATACATAGTATTATTGTTTTGTATATATGTGTGTAATCATTCTATGAATAATGAGAAAATACTTTGGGTTATCTTACACAAACAAAAAGGCCAAAGCCCTTTTTGCAATAACATAAATCATTTGATAATTAGATCGTCATTTGTTTTAATAAGAAAACAAAGAAGTCAAAAATGAAAGGTCATATCATTCAATCTGCCAGCTCAATATCNACAAACAAAAAGGCCAAAGCCCTTTTTGCAATAACATAAATCATTTGATAATTAGATCGTCATTTGTTTTAATAAGAAAACAAAGAAGTCAAAAATGAAAGGTCATATCATTCAATCTGCCAGCTCAATATCAGTATCTGCACATACTTCCTTTCTGTTTAAGGACCTCAAAAGTGATATCAATAAACAATTTAAGAAAAACAATTACTTAGCTAATGGCATCAACCATGACTCAAAAAGGTAAGTATATAAAATCTAAATGTTCAAAAAGATATGCAGGCACATATCACTTACTTACTAGACAAGGAGATGAACGAAGGCATGAACCTTTCATTTGAAGGAGGGAAGATTTTCTAATAAAAGTTAAGTCAAACCAACAGTAGCGGGATAGTAAAGAGTCCATGGGACTCATAGAATCATATGATAGGTAAATCTGGTTCTTATAGGAATACAACCTAATAAGCACGGGCACACAACACGCATAAGACACTGCACGGACATGTCATCATGTGATTTTTGAGAAAAAAAAGTAGGACATGGACACGTCAAGGACATGTTAATTTAAATTCTTTAGAATTCTACATTTATGTAGTATATTTTTAGTTTAAATAAAATCAACAATATTTCAATTTTGGTTTTTGTTGTTGAAATATTTTAAATAAAATCAGCTATCTGTTATATTAAAATAATTTTGAACTAAAACTGCCAAAGAAAGAAAAATGAATAGTAACGTTTTTGAGGAGTGTTATACTACTCATATCGACCAAAAACACACCATCCTGGTAGAAGTGTCGTGCTTCATAGAAGATAACATTCTTACAAACTTCTAAACCACCCTCGAGAACTTTTAAGCATCTTTAGTATCAGTCAAGTTAATAAGACCACCATGCAGTAGCAGATGGAGAATTCTTCTCAAGAATTTCGGGTGCAAATTCTTTTCATTGAGATGAGAGTTTGTAAAACAAAAAAAGATAGAAGTAATAAAATATATCAACCAAAGCCCTTCATCGAAAGGTGTACATTTCAACATAACAGATAATGGGCCTGACATGATGCACACAAGCCTTGAAACATAATAGTGCAAATTCTTCTCATAGAGATGAAAGTTTATAAAACCCTTGAAACATAATAGTGCAAATTCTTCTCATAGAGATGAAAGTTTATAAAACAAAAAAGATTGAGGTGATAAAATATATCAACGGAAGCCCATTGTCAAAAGGTATAAAATAGCATTTCCATGTTCAACGTAACAGACAATGGGCCTGAAATGATCGACACAAGCCTTGAAACAGTATAGTGAATGACCAAGCTCAATAAGGCATTAACAGCGAACTTGAGAACTGCTCAGGTCAAGCATAAAATGAAAATTAAATAAGAGAAATTTAAATATCGACCATAGTCAGATAAAAATGATGCATGATATCAGCCAATAATTCGTCATACCATTGCTTCCTTGTGGCTGATATTAAGTAATTGCATTTAAGTGATTATGAATTTACTATCACATCACAAAGGACAGCAGAAAGTTAACATACCAATCATCATTTTCACTCATGCGAGTTTGATGAGCATAAGGAAAAAGGAAAATGGGGGATGCAAACTTCCCCAATATACCTTGTATGGAACTGTCATCAACCATCTTTGTTTCCTTTTTCTAACTTGCAAATTGATAGAACTCTTCTGGATGAGAAATAGAAAAATGTAAATTTACTGAAGAAAATGATATTGCACTGAATGATTACAATAAAAGAACGGGTAACTCTCTATTCCACTCACTAATTTCCTGCCTAATGGCTTCCTGTGCATAATTATTTAAAGGGCTAGTGCTAACAGAATTCCTAATTGATCCCAACAAACTCCCTTAATTCCTGCCAGCTTGTCCCGCCCCTTTCTTAGCTCTTCTAGAGTAAGTATGCACCACAGGAGGTCTATCATTACCCCCGGTTTCCAAAGACACCTTGTCCTCAAGGTGGAAGTCAGGGAAGTGATGGAGAATTGATGCTACTGGTTCCCACGAAGCTTCGAATTCAGGCAGCCCTTTCCATTGTATCAGAACTTCCAGCCCCTGGTGTTGCCCGGTCTGAGCTTGGCGCACTCCCAAAACTTTTTCTGGTTCCACATTCCATCCTAGTTCATCGTCCAAAATTGTAGGTATCTGTTGACATGGCACCATTGTCCCCAATGCCTTCTTCAGTTGGGACACATGAAAGACTGGGTGGATTGCAGCTGAGGGAGGTAAGTCCAAACGGTAAGCCACCGGCCCAATACACTTCAATATTTTGAAGGGGCCAAAGTACCTAGGACCCAACTTCTCATTAGGCTTCTTTGCCAACGAACGGAGGCGATAAGGACGGAGTTTAACATAAACCAAGTCCCCTTCCTGGAAGTTCATTTCCCTTTGGTGCTGGTCAGCTAAGGATTTCATCTTAGCTTGTGCTCGCTCAAGATGAGACTTCAGTTCTACCAGAATGGCATCTCTCTCCACCAGCTGTTGTTCTACTGCTGAAACGGTGATAGGCTGCTTATCATACCGTAGCAATGGAGGGGGATCGCGGCCATATACAGCCCGGAAAGGAGTGGTTTTTGTTGAAGCATGAAAGGTGGAGTTGTACCAGTATTCTGCCCATGACAACCATGTGTACCACTTGCGAGGCTTGTCGTATGTAAAGCACCTTAAATAAGTCTCAAGACAACGGTTTACCACCTCAATTTGCCCATCCGTCTGAGGGTGGTATGCTGTACTGCGGCGAAGGACAGTGCCTTGCAGGCAGAACAACTCTGTCCAAAAATGGCTCAAGAAGATTTTATCACGGTCTGATACTATTGAACGAGGAAACCCGTGCAGCCTTACTACCTCTTTGACAAACACTCCAGCTACTCCCACTGCTGTGAAAGGATGTTTGAGAGCCACAAAATGGCCATATTTGCTCAATCGATCCACTACTACCAAAATAGAGTCATACCCGCCTGATTTTGGAAGGCCCTCAATAAAATCCATCGAAATATCCTCCCATATCTGCTCCGGAATGGGAAGAGGCTGAAGCAACCCAGCAGGAGATAGTGCAAGACTTTTATTTCTTTGGCACACCGAGCATTCCTCAGTAAATTTCTTGATATCCCGTTTCATTCCCGCCCAAAAGAGATCTCCAGTGATACGTTTGTAAGTCCTTAGGAACCCAGAATGTCCCCCCAAGGTGCTGCTATGAAACTCCTGGAGGAGCTTGGGAATGAGGGGGGAAGATCGTGGCAAAACCAACCTTCCCTTGTAAAGCAGCAGATTGCGCTCAACTGAATATTTGGGGTGGCTATCCGGATCGTCCAACAAGTCCTTCCAGATTTTAGAGAGTTGAGGATCCTCTCCCACCTGTCTGGCCACTTCCTGCACATCCATTATTACCGAAACAGAGACGACTGAAAGTTCTACTGGTGGAACCATCCGTGACAGAGCATCCGCAGCCTTATTTTCCATTCCGGGACGATACTGAATCTCAAAATCGAAGCCCAAGAGCTTGGTTAACCATTTCTGGAACTCCCCTTGCACAACTCTCTGTTCCAGCAAGAATTTTAAGCTTCGTTGGTCGGTTCTGACAATGAAATGGCGCCCCAATACATAGTGTCGCCATTTTTGGATGGACAGAACAATTGCCATTAACTCCCTTTCATATACTGATTTTAGGCGGTTCTTGGCTGACAAGACTTGACTGAAGTATGCTATGGGCCTCTGGTTTTGCATTAAGACCGCCCCTAAGCCATAGCCTGATGCATCTGCCTCAATTATGAATGGAACCGAGAAATCTGGAAGTGCCAATACTGGTACCACAGTCATGGCTTCCTTTAATTGCTGAAAAGCAGCCTCTGCTTCATTCGTCCACCCAAAGGCATCCTTCTTGAGCTGCTGCGTAAGGGGCCACGAGATCTCTCCGTACCCAGCCACAAAGCGACGGTAGTAACCTGTTAAACCCAAAAATCCCCGTAACTCCCAGATGTTTCGAGGGGTTGGCCAGTTAGTCATGGCCGCAATTTTCTCCGGATCCGCAGTTACCCCCTCCTTAGAGACCAAATGCCCCAAGTATTCTATTTGATCCTGGGCAAACTGACATTTTTTTGTGTTGGCGTATAACTGATGGGCTGCTAATATCTCGAATACCGTCTCCAAATGTTGCACATGCGCCGCCATATCCTTACTATATATCAGAATGTCGTCAAAAAATACTAACACAAACTTTCGCAACAACCCCCGAAATACTTGATTCATCAAGGACTGGAAAGTGGCTGGCGCGTTGGTTAACCCAAAGGGCATGACCAGGAATTCGTAGTGCCCTTCGTGAGTTCGAAATGCTGTTTTAGGTACATCCTCCGGCCTGACTCGAATCTGGTGATATCCAGACTTCAGATCCAATTTCGAAAATATGGCTGCTCCATGCAATTCATCCAGCAACTCATCAATAACCAGTATAGGAAATTTGTCCGGAATTGTTGCCTTGTTCAATGCTCTATAGTCCACACAGAACCTCCAGCTTCCATCCTTCTTTTTGACTAACAGAACAGGACTAGAATAAGGGCTAGAACTCGGCTGAATTATCCCTGCCTCCAGCATCTCCCGTACTAGACGCTCAATTTCATTCTTCTGGATGTGGGGATACCGATATGGCCTCACACTAATTGGTTCAGTTCCCTCCTTTAATCGAATGGCGTGGTCTATGTCTCTGTTTGGGGGCAGCACCTTTGGCATGTGAAAAATGTGTGGGTATTTCTGCAGAACTCGACTCACTTCCTCAGTCACCGGTCCCTCCTCCAGCCCTTCTTCTTCTGCCCTCAAACTTCGGAGCTCTACCCACACCCCTTGCCCCTCCTGTTGTAAGGCCTTCACCATGGCCTTGAGGGATACTTCAGTGTGATTACGCCCCTGGTCCCCTCTCAACATGACTGCCTTTTCCCCAATCCGAAAACGCATGGTGAGGAGCTTCCAGTTCACTTCCATATTGCCCAGGCCTCCTAACCACTGCATTCCCAATATGACGTCGATGTTCCCTAACTCCAACGGCAGGAAATCCTCCACTATCCTTAGCCCTTGCATCTCCACAGTCACCCCCTTGCAAATTCCCTTGCCTTGTATGGACATTCCCGTCCCCATCATTACCCCATAATTAGTAGTCATTACCGTCGGAATTTCTATCTCACTGATTAGTTTAGCTGAAATAAAATTATGCGTAGCTCCACAGTCCACTAGTACCAGCACCTCTTTACCTTTTATTTCACCCATCAGTTTCATGGTTCCGGGAGTTGACAGCCCTACTACGGAGTTAAGTGAAAGCTCCACAGTTTCGGCGACCTCTACTGGCTCACAACCTTCCTGCGCGTCTTCCCCAACTGTCTCGTCGTCCTGCAGCAACATTATCTTCAATTCCCGGTGTTTGCACTGATGCCCGACCGTATATTTTTCGTCACAACGAAAGCAAAGCCCTTTTTCCCTCTTCGCCTGCCATTCCGCGTCAGTTAACCTTCTGATCGGAGCGTCCCTGCGTGGTGCAGGCGCTTTTTCTCCTACCGTGACCATTCGTGTTGGGAACCCTTCCCCGATTCTTCCTTCTCCTTTCATTGGGGCCGAATTTGTCTTATAGAACCTTGGGTCTGGTGGGTTTGTGAGGGATTTCATCAATTGATTCCTTTCTTCCACCCTTTGGGCCATGTCCATGATGCGGCCCAAGCCATTGGGCTGATGTAGACGAATTTCAGCTCGTATAGTGGGCTTGAGCCCATTAACAAAGGTGCTCTGTAGCACTTCTTCAGGGAGGCCCCCCAATGGGGCTGCTAAAGCCTCAAACAGCTGACGGAACTCCTCCACTGATCCTTCCTGCCGAATTGCCAAGAATTTTTCGCAGAGGCTCCCCTCTTGTGTTGGACGGAACCTCAACAACAATTTCTGCCTAAATGATTCCCAGCTTCTAAACGGCTCCCTCGCCTCCGTCCACTGAAGCCACGACAGAGCACTCCCTTCGAGACTCACCCCTATCGCTGCCAGTTTCTCCTTCTCCGATAAACCATTTATCTCAAAATACCTTTCCGCTCGATAGATCCATCCATCCGGGTTATCACCACTGAAAATTGGCATCTCCAATTTACGGACCCGCCGCCAATCTCCTTCCGTACTTGCTTCGCCTACTCCTTCTGGCGATTTTCCTCGATCCGGAGCTTGTGGGCCTAACCCAGGTCCTGGGTTCACATTGGTTTGTCGACCTCTGTTTAAGGCATTTCTGTCTCCTCCTTCCTCCATTGCCTGCTCCTTTTCCAGCTGGGGGGGGGTTCCACGTAGCCATGGTTTTCTGCGTCTCCTCTACAGTTTGCAAAATTCTTGCCATGTTTCGAGTGAGATGTTCCACTGATTGTTCCAAGCCTGCCAGGCGCTGCAGTTCTGATTTCAGTTCCTCTACTTCTTTCTCCATCGCCTCTACCTTGCTGTCGGTTTTCTTTTGTGCCATCAGGATTGAACGGGCTCTGATACCAATTGATAGAACTCTTCTGGATGAGAAATAGAAAAATGTAAATTTACTGAAGAAAATGATATTGCACTGAATGATTACAATAAAAGAACGGGTAACTCTCTATTCCACTCACTAATTTCCTGCCTAATGGCTTCCTGTGCATAATTATTTAAAGGGCTAGTGCTAACAGAATTCCTAACTGATCCCAACAAACTCCCTTAATTCCTGCCAGCTTGTCCCGCCCCTTTCTTAGCTCTTCTAGAGTAAGTATGCACCACAGGAGGTTTATCACAAATTTAAACTATTTTGGGGATATTATGTATCCCTTGGGAGCAGTATTTAACTTTTCAATAGTACCTAGTTACCTCAAGGCTAATAAATGTTTCTCTTGAATAATAAACTTACCTCTTGAGACCCCAAAGAGAGAAGCAGAACCATTAATTTTGACTTTATATCTTGTGGAAACAAGAAATTTATCGCATGCCAACATATCTTAAAACACAGACCGGTCCTTGTAAAATACCTAAAAGTTTTCAGTAGAACAACCGATCTTTGTGTACTTTTAGCAATTGCATCGCTTGCATGAGCCTAAAACAGCATAACTCAAACTCAGCTTGTTTCCAAAATGAGGTTTTGTAAAAATTGAATTTTCTTGGATTAGGATAGTGGCCTTGCAAGAACATCCTAATGCCAACAATCAAGGGCCTCATCAGCTTTATAATCTTCAGCTTGTATCATACAAAATTATCATACCACTACAAACTATTGCCGCTAAGTTTCCAATTGAAGAACTCATCTCCTTGTCTTTCCACAGACAAAAGGTTGCAACAGAAGTTGAAACCAGCACATCCAATTTTTAAAAAATTTCAGTAAATCCAGTGAAGCTGATATATTAACTATGAGAGGTAGCATCCAAATGATTCGATAATCTAATGTCAACCAGGTAGCTTTAAAGTGTGACAACTTTGTCATGACATTCAGTGGACACCAGCATTCATTAATTGTACTTTTCATCTCCATTCTTGGCCATCACGGATATAGCAGATACCCAGAGAAATGGAGGGGAAAGCACCAGGTTCCAACAGACCATGAGATTTTATCGCATTTCTAAAATGTTCTCAGTGCAAGCCATAAATCTCTTCCAATTTCTAAAACAATCCACTTTCAAACCCAAGAAAACATTTCCTCTCTACAACAGTAATTTATGAGTAACTAAACAAAGTAGAATCTTAGTATGTTGGTTAGCACAAAAAGATTATAGCGTTGCGTTCCAGATTCCTCAACAGAATATATACAAATACAGATCACATCTCTTATTAGATCTCAGCATCAAATGATGGGAACATAGTAACCAGCATTTTTGCAGCATGGAAGCAGATTACCCAAAACTACGAAGTACTTAACTTGCATAATCCAAGATCGCTATACAGCATGCATGCATACAAAAATCAAAAGATGTACTACCTGTGCAATTTATTTTTAAAAATTGCATGTTGAAGCCAATTCCAATCTTATTTCCGTAATTCACGATAAGAAGTTCAAAATCTTGATAAATTGAGAAAAATTACATAAAAACTTCACCTTTTTATCCTCATCTATTCGCATAGAAGAGGGTTTATTCATAGTGGCGGCAGTGGGTGATATAGAGCTAACATGACACGGTTTCCTGTCCGCTCCACCTGCACTCGCCATTAAGAAAACAATCTAAACCGCTAGAACTATCAATTTTCTCTTAAATTCACATGGAAAATTTTGGTGGGTTGTCGTCAAACCCAAAACTCAACACCCATACACGCTAAAAAATTGGGTGCCACAAAATTAAATTCAATTGTTTACACACTTGCGGGCCCTAATTCTGTAATTCAAGTGACAAGAGAATTTTATTTTCCATTTTTTCTGGAATTAACTGGATAGATTAAAATTAGATTTTTAGTAAATTTTGATAAAAATTGAATAATAATTTTATTTTCCATTTTTACTGGAATTAGGTGCTGTAGATTAAAATTAGATTTTTAATTAATTTTGATAAAAATTGATGGAACGTGAGGTGGAAAGGTTGTGAATTATTAAAATTAGTTATTAAGAATTAAAATCAAATTTTAATTTGTATTAAACAAGGACTAAACCTTTTGATTTTGACATAGTTTATGGGTTCTTTTCTTTTGCTAAACTGAAGTCGCAAAAAAACTCTTCAACAAAGACAATTGTGTGTATTTTAGTCATTTCACATGCTATAGTGAGATTGTTTGATAAATATGATGAGGACGTGGCAGCTCCTAATTGATCGAAGTATATGTCGCGCCATCTCCCATTGTCTGCAAAGTTGTAGAACTTGATTGTACAACTAGCATGTTCTTGACTGAGACAATCCTGTTAGACAAATAGGGTGAGTGACAAGGTTTTTACTGGAGGGACATGCGTTGTTATTTAATTGGACTGTTAAAAAAAAATACAATGTAGCACCTGTCAAAGTCCCTGTCAGTTAACCCTGTGTAAGCAACATTATTGTTGACCGAAATCATACCAGTCTGACTTATCGTTGTAACTTTAAAAATTATTTTATAAGAATCAATGAGCTTTAGAAAAAAAAAATAGTAAGTCATACTTTTAAGGCAAATGACTCAAAAGGCTCTTATCTTTTTTAAATATTTGAATTCTCATACCGACCATATTTGTGCAAATCGCCTTTGCCATCTCATTCCATCCAATTGTTTGTCAATTGGTCGAATACAATTTGGTAGAATAACGATAGTATTATTATAAGAAATCCCAAAAAAATTAGATAGAAAATACAATTGTTCATCATAAAAATCAAGAAAAATACTATACAAGTTTAGATGACAAATATTTTTTGTTCTTCATAAAAAATTGTCTCTTGTTGTAAGTTTATATTGGGGGTCGATACCAGTCTGAGCAACTCGACTGACTTTTTGATCAAAAGTGTTTATAAATATGTAGAAATAGGTCTCTAGTAGGAAAAATGCTTGATGCAGTAGTAAAGCTCAACACCATAGAAAAGTCCTTGCACAATACTTGATCTACTTGAAGACAATGTTCACTGGTGAACTCGTTTTTTATCTTAAAACGACAAAGAAGAAGACAATGGCTATCTTCTCATAGTGGAGGCAAGAATACATGAATTACATGTCCACATCCACCATACTGAACATGTTCCAAGAGGTCGACCTTGTAATTTTAACACAATTTTGTACTAATTTTGCAGTATGCAGTTTCAACCCAAAGGTGCTACTTCGTTGTTTTGTATTCCAAACTTGTAGGACAAAACACTGCTCTTCTTGTTGCGAGATTTGAAGTTCCAAGACACTTGCATTTTTCTCTTGGCTTTCACCCTTTTTGGGCTCCTAGACAATTAGTTTGAAGCGTAATCACAAGTATTCTTACGACCTGTTTAGCGAGACTTTGAAAAGTTAAAAATTGCTTCCAAAACTAAAAAGCTATTTTCGAACATATTTGAATAATTTTTAAAAATATTCGTCTAGCTCTAAAACTATAAGAGTTTTTTTAGAGGAAATTGACTTAAGATAACTTTTTCAAGAAACTCTTCTACAAGAAGTATAAACAAAAGCAAAAATGTGTCAAATAAACCCTTAATGATCATATACATAAAACTTGAGAGCAAGGCAATGAAGAGAACAACTTGAGGTATAAGTAGACTTCTACAGAATATACATGGTATCTATGTAGCTCGTGTTTGATATGCAAGACTGGATTTATTTCTTGTTCAATCTTGTCAAGTTCAATGGTATCTATATGATGCTACCAAAAATCGTACACGATGATTCCGAGCTTGACGACTGAGAATAGCACGAAAGAGGTCTTTCGGTACTTGAAAGAAAGGCGTCGAGGTATGTTCTCGTTGCCCCTCCGGTGCTTACGTCACAGAGAGAATATAGAGAAAAGATATATGCTGATATATGTAAAAACGTACCTTGATCATGATTGAGAATGATGTATTTATAGAGGTAGGTGGTTGACTCCTAGTATGACTACAACGTTAAGACCCCTAGGAGTTCTAGTGCAATTGGAAGTTATAGTTTAGGTAATTTAGTGTTTCCTGGGTGTTTAGGTTAGGATGAGACTCTGGTGTGAGGATCCACTCCATCCTAAGGAAGGACTCTTCTTTTCTTAGGTGTAGATGATCCTAGGTGCGAGGGGGAGTTATAAAGGGTTAATCAAGTCTTGAGGACATTGGTCGATCAAAGTGGTTTGAACCCGAGGGGCCCGAGGAGGCCATGGCTGGTAGGGATGAATGAGGTCACTTATCCTCGAGCATGGTGCTCGAGCTCGGTCAATTGTTGGTATAATCACTGGCTTCCGTGTACCAATGCCAGAGCTCAGCCCTTGGGGTTCTGGGATGGATGCACCTGAAGAGTGGTTGATCCTCGAGAACACAATCAGACTAAGCGGCTTGAAGATAGACTGCTTACCCTTTGTATTAGGATTGGGCAGCCTTCAAAATAGGCCACTCAACCTTTGGACTTAGGACTGAACAGTCTTGAAATAGGTTGCTTGGCCCTTGTATTGGGACTAGTCAGCCTTGAAAATAGGCTACTCGACCCTTGTATTGGAACTGGGGTAGCCTTCTAAATAGGCTGCATAGCCTTTGTATTGAGACTGGGCAGCCTTCAGAATAGGCTGCACAGCCCTTAGAATTAAGACTGAACAACCTTCAAAATAGGCTGCTTAGCCTTTGGACGGGCACGCGCTACAGGAGCGGGGAGACATCTAGGATTATGGTGGCGTGACACGTGGCCTCGATCTTTGAGCTAATGAGTACACAAGGGGATGATTGCCACGTGGCAAGTGGTGGACAGCTGTGATTGAATGACCCTTGGCATTCTCAGGTCCCTATAAATACCTCCCTACCCCACCTCATTTGTCACTTTTCCATCTCCAAGCTCTCCTCGGACCACCTCGGGTTTAGGCTTAAGGTAAGACCTCGTGCCCTTTAGATAATTTAAGTCTTCTTTTTCTTAAAAATGCCCGATAGTAGTAGCTCGTTGAGATCGGGCTCAACGTCAGAGGATGGGGGACATTCCATAGTTCCAATGGCCGTCCCTCTGGATACTAGGCCAGTTCTTATCTATTCCGAGCTCAGGGTTCAATACAAGGAGCATAAGGTCATTTCCATAGTGAGGAAGTTTGGGGTTATGCCAGGATGCGACATTAGGACTCCCGAGCCCAAAGATAGTATCCTCAGTGCTTGGGATGGAGAGTTAGTAGTCTTTAGAGAGTCATTGAAGGCGTGGCTGAGGTGGCCTCTTCATTCATTTTTTGTAGAATTTCTAGTCGAGCACTATATGTACACTGGACAGCTAGTCCCCAATGTTTGGAGGATGATCATGTATTTTTTCATAGCTTGTAGGTTCTTATCCATAACCCCTAGACTTGACCTCTTTAGGTTAGTGTTCGAGCTTAAAACCTTGCCAGGGTATAATTGCTTTGTTTACATGTCGACCTGAGAAAGGTTTAGGATACCTAAGATGCTGAGCTCCCTCAAGGAATAGAAGCATAAATACTTCTTTATCCAACCTCAAGATCCTAACCACCCCTTTGGTCCTAGGTGGACCATCCAGGACACAGCTTGTTTTAATGAAGGACAAGCTTATTTCGAGCTTTTAGAGAGAGATAGGCAGAGCTTGAAGGACCTCGAGCCTCTATGTCATGACCTCGATGACTTGCTCAAGGATGATATCCTTGACCTTGCGAATGTGAAAAGTGTTGAGGGTAGGGTTTCTGTCTCAATCTTTATTTTTAATCGTTTCATCCTCGACGATTTCTCGTGCTAATGTCTTGTTTAGTTTTACAGACGAAATGACATTTGATCCTCAGGCTCTTTGTTTGGCTGGCGGCCAGAAATCGCTCCAAAGTCTTGGGCTCCCGGGCAGAAGAAAAGGAAGAAACGACCTTGTGCGTCTGTCCCTGAGGTTAGGAGCACTCCCGACGAGTCCTCTCTCAGCTGGTGAGAGCCCCTTTTGCACAGCCCAGCCCGTACACACCGGTCACTGTGGTAAAGGCCCCCACCCTCGTTGTCGACCTTGACGACGATGGTGTCAAGGAAAACCCTCGGGATGGAGGGAAAAGTTGCTCTTTACTCCCCAACGTTGTAGAGAAATTCAGAAGGTCGGAGCTCAGGGACAGAGTGGAGACTCTTCAATTTTTGGCACTGAAAGTAAGTTTTACTATCGTGCTCGATCTTAATTAGTTAATGTTAAATTTCTGAGCTATGCTCGTTCTCGTGGCTCTGAGCGTTGCTAGAGGAATGTCTCTAAAGGGAGAGGCTGATGGTAGGGAGTTGGCTGAGCTAAAAAGTGAGCTTGAGATACGAACCCGTAGAGTGGCTGAGCTTGAGGTTGAATGAGGGAAGAATTTGAAAAAAATTGTCGAGCTTGAGGCTGGGCTGCGATAGGCAAAAGATGAGGTCGGCGTGGCCAATGATGAAGCCAAAGAGGCCAAGTTGGAACTTGAGCAACAATTAAAGATTTTTTAGGCCAAAATGGTTGAAGCTCAGGTTACTTCGATTGAAGAATTCAAACAGTCCGACGAGTTCAAGGCTATCAAGAAGATTATGCGTTGGACCTATAATTACGCTTTTAAGCAGGCCCGGGCGTACCTTCGAGCTAATCTTCCCAATCAATTGCAGGGATTGCCTGAGGTTACCGATAAGCTTGAACTTTCAGCTTCCGAGGGGACCATGGCTGAGGACGAGGATGGAGTAGACATGCCCTCAAGTCATGACCTGGATTAGGCCTTTTTCCTCCTTGAGTACTATTATTTTTTGGATTTCGTCATGTACTTTGCCCGACCAGGGCTGGAATATTATGTTTATGCTTTTGAATTTTCCAAATACATTGCCCGACTAGGGGTTGAGGATTATTCTTTTACTTTTGCAATATGTTATGTACATTGCCCGAACATCTATCATTATGAATTTTATGAGCTCAAGCTCGAGATTGATAGAACCAATACTTGAAACTCGAGGAGAGTTAAACATAAAATCTCGAGCAACTTTATTTCAATGAACAATTTTGAAACTCGAGGAGAAGTATAGCTTTTAGGGATGCCCGAGCAGTTTATTTAACAAACAAATTTCGACGCCCGAGGAATATTGATCATATGTCCCAAGGAATGTGTTGTTTGTTTTTCGAACCAAGAGCTCGAGCTCTTCCTATGGTGCTCAAAGATTAGGGTGCTTGGTCGGGGCAAGGCTTTGAGGTGCTTACACTTAAGGTAAGGCTTTGAGATACTTGGTCAGGACAAGGCTTTGAGGTGCTTGGTCGGGACAAGGCTTTGAGGTGCTTGGTCGGGACAAGGCTTTGAGGTTGTTGGGGTTAAGAGCATTTCATTGGGAGGAAATCTCGACACTATTTATTCAATCGAAAATCTTCTAAACATCAAACGTGGGCAAGTAGGCTTGACAATCGAAAAATTAAAAAGACGCGGGGCATGCAAGCCTGACAAACTAAAAAATTCGAAACAAAAGAAAAACTACTAAGTAAAGGTGAAAAATAGATTACTTGTAATAGATCTTCAGGTTATCTGCATTCCAAGGTCTGGCTAGTGGTTTTTCCAAAGTGTCTCTTAGGTTTTAGTCTCCTTTACGAACTTGTCTTATAACCTCAAAAGGTCCTTCCCAGATGGCTCCAAGCTTGCCTAGGGCATGACAAGTAGCTTCAGCGTTCCTCAACACAAGATCTCCAACTTTGAACTTCCTGGTCTTTACCCTGCTATTGAAGTGTTTGGCTGTTTTGTTCTGGTGGTAAGAAGCAACCCTTATTGAGGCTTGTTCCCTTACTTCCTCAAGGAGGTCAAGGTGCTCTGTTGTTTGTTCCTCGGCTTTGGGCTCGAGCCCCATGAGGTTCGGTAGTCTAGTCTCGATTGGAAGGAAGGCCCCTACTCCAACTGCCAATATAAATGGTGTCTCCCCAGTTGTAGTTTTGGTGCAAAAGCTTTTGAACTCTAAGTTATCAAACTTTCCCCCGTTATCGATTATGAGGACCTTGGGTATTCTAAACCTGCAAATGATGGACATCCAGACGAATGACCTTAACTTGGGCTCTGAAATTGTGGCAAGTGGCTCAGCCTCGACTCACTTAGTGAAGTATTCAACTGCTACTGCGACAAACTTCAATTGTCCTCGAGTAAGCGGGAAATATTTGAGGATGTCGATACCCCATTGCTCAAATGGGGCCGCGCAATGTATGGGGGTAATTTCCTCGATCGGAGAATGGATGACGTTGTCAAGCCTCTGACACTTATCACATCTCTTAACGTAGTCCACAATGTCCTTCTTCATGGTGGGCCAGTAATACCCATATCATATAAGCTTAAAGGCTAGAGCCCGAGCTCCTTGATGGTTTCCGTACACGCCTTCGTGGACTTATGCCAAGGCTTGCGTTGCTTCTGAAGGTTTGAACCATCGAAGGTATGGAAGAGTGAAACTCCAACAAAACAAAACTCCCCTAATCATGCAATATCTCAATGCCCGAGCTCGAATGCTCCTTGCCATACGCTGATCATCTGTCAAATTTTCCTTAGTTATGAAATCGACAATTGGATCCTTCCAACATGGTTTTTGCCCAATGTCCATAATGGAGGATGCTTGGCTAATGCTCGACTTTGTTACAAATTTTACGTAGATCGTTCTATCAAGACCATCAATCTCCATGAAGACAAGCCGTGACAAGGCATCGACTTTAATATTTTCGGCTCTGGAGATCTTAGTAATCTCACAAGCAATATAGACTCATCTTCTCATCCTTTTCTTTCAAATGTCCCCTCAATTTACCCGACGACCAATTGCGAATCGCTGTAAATTTTTATGTGCTCAAGCTTAAGATTAATGGCAAGCTCTTGCGCAATTATAACGGCTTCATATTCTACTTCATTGTTTGTAATCTCAAATTCAAATCGGAGTGCACATCGTATTTCTGTTCGTCTGTCCGGGCTGATAAGTATGACTCCTGCACCCGAGCCCGAGGAGTTTGAGGCTCCGTCTACAAATATCTCCCACACCTCCATGACATCATTGGTCGGGTAGTCTGCTGGCCCCCGAGGCCTTGGAGTGAGTTATGCTATGAAATTAGCCAAGGCATGCGCCTTTATCGACAGTTGAGGTTTGAATTCAATGTCAAATTCTCCAAGTTCAATGGCCCACTTTAATAACCTTTCAAATACATCGGGCTTCTGTAGTATATGTTTGAGCGACTGATTAGTGATCACAACAATAGGGTGAGATTGGAAATACTGTCATAACTTCTGTGTCGCCACTACCAATGTAAGAGCTAATTGTTCGGCCAATGTATACCTGGTCTCCGCATCAAGTAATACCTTGCTCACATAGTAGATCGGCTGCTGAACTTTATTCACCTCTTTTACCAACATCGCACTCACCGCATTCTGAGAGACTGCTAAGTTTAGAAATAGAGTATCCTAGGCTCCGGCTTCTTCAGAACTAGTGGGGTTGCCAAAGTGTGCTTCAGTTCTTGGAACGCCTTCTCATAGTCTTTGGTCCATTTAAAGTCATGACATCCTCTTAGAGCCTTGAAAAAGGGGAAACACCATCCGCTGCTCAGGACATGAACCTGTTTAATGCTGCGACGCGGCTTGTCAATTTTTTCACCTCTTTCTTATTACGAGGGGACTCCATAGATGTAAGCGCATATATCTTGTCAGGATTGGCCTCAATCTCTCTGTAAGTGATCATGAAGCCCAAAAACTTGCCCGAGACTACCCCGAAAGCACACTTAGCAGGATTTAGCTTCATCTTGTATTTCCAAAGAGTAGAGAACGCCTCCTAAAGATCTTCAATAATGCCATGTCTGCTTGCTTTTGACCACCATGTTGTCCACATAAGCCTCAATGTTCCTTCCAATCATTCTAGCAAAATTCTTCAGTCCAAAGGGTATGATCCTGTAACAATATATGGCTGAATCAGCCATAAATGAAGTTTTCTCCTGATCCTCCTCGACCATGAGGATTTGGTGATATCTAAAAAATGCATAAAGTAAGCTGTACAGCTTATGACCTGATGTGCTGTCCACTAGATTATCGATCTGAGGTAAGGGGTAACTGTCATTCGAGCATGCCTTGTTAAGATATGTGAAGTCAATACATACTGTCCATTTGCCATTTGCCTTCTTGATGAGCACTATATTGGCGAGCCAATCGGGATACTGAACTTCCCGAATAAACTGAGCACTGATCAGCTTGTCAACCTCCTCCCGTATTACCTCGCGGAACTCTGGTGCGAACTATCTCTTCCTTTGTTTGACCAGTTTGGCACTAGGATTGATATTTAGCTTGTAAACTGCAATATTTGGGTCTATCACGGGCATGTCCTCTACACTCCATGCTAACACAATAATATTACGAGAAAAGTAAGTCACGAGCGCGGTCATGAGACTAGCGTCGAGATCTCGGCCAATAGTTACCTTCTTACCGGCTCGAGCTCAACAACGACCACCAATAATTCTTCCATAGGAACAAGTCTTCCTCTGAGGTTGGGATAGGGTTCGGGCGATGATATCTGCTAGATGTTGGAATTTATTCTCCGAACACTGGTAATATAGCAATGTCTAATAGATGTCTAATCTCCACGGACGACCCTACCCCACAACTAGTAGAGAACTTCATAACAATGTGGAAAGTAGAGACAATGGCCCTGATCCTGTTGAGCAATGGCCTCCCAGAATGGCGTTATAAGCCATTGAAATACGGACTACTTGGAATGATGTTAGTTCAGTTACCTGCTTTCGACCCGATCCCAATGTAAGCAGTAGATTGACGACTCCCTCCGAAATGATTGTACCACCTCCAAATCCTTGAAGTGGGGTTTGGACAGCTTTGAACTGTTCGATCGAAACCCCCATCTCAGAGTATGCCTCATGAGAGAGTATGTTGGTTGCGCTTCTATTGTCAACTAAAATCCTCTTCACCTTAGAATTAGCTATGATCGCTAATATGACCAAGGCATCGTCATGCAGGTGTGACAAACCTTCCAAATCTTGTGGCCCGAACGTAGCTTCCTTCATGTCTCCAGTCATCATCCTCAAATTCGGGTGATACTACCTGGCATATTGTTTACGCCCACCGTTCGAGTCCTCGCCGGATGCTATTCCTTCAATAATAATGTTAATTGATCCTGCAGTAAGCTTGTCATTCCCTCTTCCTTCGGACCTTTTCCCTTGTCCCGATCATTCATGGGACGCTTATCATAACTGACGTATGAGCTTAGGAATCTCCTTTTTATCAGAGTTTCAATCTCTCGCTGGAGGGCTTTACAGTTCTCCGTTGTGTGTCCGTGATCCCGATGATAATCATAATACTTACTCTTGTCCCGAGCATATGGAGGTGACTGTGTAGCGCCCCGAGTCCCGTTAACTCAAATTGCCACGTTATCGTCTTTTGCCCTAATTTTAATAAACAAATTTACGGAAATAACCTAATTTTAAAAAAAAAAACATCACATTCATAACGGTAAACCTC